>JASDQU010438511.1:0-10464 GCA_032191745.1 Picea mariana
TGGAGGGCGTAGTTTTTGATGTGCAGGACCATGCCCGACGGATAGGTACCAGAGGATCGGTGCACATGGGGAGATGATTAGCTCGGGCCTCCATGAGGCTGAAGAGCCCATCAGATGGTTGCTGGGATGGCAGAGGCAGGACAACGTCATGATAATCCCTTGCATAAAGAAGATAGAAGGACGCCCTCACCGAGACACTGTGGTAGAGATTTGACCTAGGGGGGATCAGCCCCTGCAGATGGAGGATGGCTTTGATGGACAGGACGCCACCCAGGGTAGGTTGGATGATTTTTGGAGCATGTGGCAGTGTGATGGGCTTGTTTGGCAAGTCTAGCAGGTTGCAGGAGCCCCAGAGGGGCCAACGTTTTGCCTTATGGATGCTGATGATGCCCTGAAAGGGCCAACGTCTCCCTCAGAGGGGCCTAACGTCTCCCTTTTTAGCTCATTTTTGACATTTTTAGCATTTAATGTGACAAATAATGAAGTATTGTTAAGTCAGCCTTGTTGACTTTTTTAAATGACCTATTTTGTTAATTAAAGGTCATTTGGATGATATATATTGAGGACGTTGAGCCTCATTTTGATATAACACAACTTGCTCTCTTGTGAGAGTGATACTTTTAGTCTTTTGTCTTGATTTTGGATCTTGGAGTTGAGGCGCTACTATTGGAAGGATTATCTTTGGCATGCATATGGTGTTTTTATCATTGGAAGGTGTTACAACTAGGGTTTGATTTGGCTCTTCATTGATTTGTAAGTATATTTTGCATGCAAAACTTCTTGATTGAATGGTTGTAGGTAGAATATCTTACTTTTATGGTTACATTGTTAATATTTTGCTTAATCATTGAAACCCTAGGGAGAAAGCACACAAGTAGGTCCTTGCTTCATGTCCCCATGATAAAAGCTTGATTAGCCATTTGATTAAGAAGAACCTAGCCTAGCCATTGCTACACTAGTTCATCTTTTTCTTGAGTTAGTTTGAAACATAAATTGAAGAAAGAAGACATCCTAGGCCTAATTAATTTTACACCTAGGGTTTGACTCTTAGGGTTTGAAAAGCCTTGTCCCCAAGAAACACTTTTCAGCCATAGATTTATGTTTTATAGCTAGCTGTTTTTCCAAAGAGTCTTAAGGAAAGAGGGAGGAGCATGAGGCCTAGCTTTAGCTACACCGGAATGAGCCTCCTCCCCTTACGATTTTGATTTGGTGGCCCTGCCATTGCAACACCATCAAACCTAACTCTCCCATCCTTAAGTTTAAGTCTTTCCAAGACTTTAGTCTCTCTCCATTTGACTCCATTAACCCAAGGCACTAGTCTAAACCTAAAACATTGAGATCTTTGTGTTAAAAAAAAACAACCTTTTTTCACTTTCTTGAATTGAAACCCTAACTAACCCTAGCGTTTAAACTAACCCTAATTGCTGATGACGTCTTGCCTTATTTGAACTTTTGTTTGGTCTAAAACTTGCGGCTAGGTCATCCTTTGATAGCCATAAAGGTGTTGTGCAATTTCATTGGCCCAATTAGCAAAATTTTCACCTTTTTGTCTAGCTAACCTAACCTAGATTAGGGTTGACGTCACACCTGTTTTGATCTCTTAATTGGTATAAAATGTTGTGACCCTACCATCTAGCATTTTGCATTGATGTGTAGATTGCTTTCATAGACTTAATTTGCAAAACGTCCACCTCTTTGCCTCTTAAAACTAATCTAGACCTAAGGCTGATGTCACCCTTGGTAGTATAGTGACGCAGTAGAAACAATATTGATGTATGAGCACATTCATTGCATTGTGATATAATAAGGATTGATTTTATACATTGAATGCCATTATCATTTTGTATTTATTGAAGAAGTGACATTATAAAACATAATCTCTAATTGCAATCATTGATTTCGTCAATAATTACATTTATTATTTGCTCATATGTATTAAAGATAGTCATTAATATTTTGAAGTACTAACCATTGTGGCATATTTTAGTTTTATTTGTCTTGTCTCGCAAACAGGTGCCTTTCTCAGTGGAATTACTTTCTCTTTGACTATCCTTTTGGCATTAATCTGTGAAGGGAAAGCTTACCTTAAACTTTGAGTCTTAAAACCTTGATCCTTTAAACCCCAGATTACTAGGGACGTCTCCCTTGGGATTAGCCACCCTGAATAGAAAGAGCTCCCCATCGAGGTGACAGTGGGTGGGGAAGCTCCTGTTACGCCAGTTTGAGCCTTGCCTTCAAGCTACTTAAACCTATCCTACAAACTGAGCGATAACAGTTATCTTTTGAAGAGATGTTTGATTTGATGAAATCTCCTTGGTCTACATGCCTAGATATTCTACTTTGACACTTCTCTCTTCTTCTTCTACTTCTCCAAGACTTGTATCTTCTTTGAATTTCTTCTTCAGATGATGAACATGAACTAGAGCCTCCAACTCCTCCTCCTCCAGTTTAGTCGGTTGATCCTACACTTTCCATTTCTCTTTCTACAATTTAGTTTGCAAATCATACACCTCCAGCTACTCCACTTCTAAACTGGGTCCAAGAAACAAGGGAAGTTGTTGGTACTTCAGTTGGTGATCCAATCCATCCTCATAGGACATGATCTTAGTTATATATAGTTGGTTCAACTCTTATGGTGTAACACATTGAGACAAAATATCCTTAGACTGATAAAGAAGAAAGTGGTCTACCTAAATGGGAAGAAACTATGCAAGAAAAAATGAACTTCTTATTGAAAAAAGACACTTGGGATCTGTTCCTCTTCATGAAGGCCACAAGACTTTTCATTGCAAGTGGGTCTACAAAACCAAGTTTTCAATAGAGAGAAGCATGGATAAGTTTAAATCCCAACGTGTTGCCAAAGTTTTCTCACATGTTGAAGCTATTGATTACTTGAAAACTTTTGCCCCTATTGCAAAGATGGATCCAATCCAACTTGTTCTTTCACTTGTTGGTTCTCAAGGTTGTGAAGTATACATTAGATGGATATTAAAATTTCCTTTATACATGGGAACTTGAATGAATAAATATTCATGGAACAGGATCTAGGTTTTGTTCAGGATGACTCCTCCCTTATTTTCTATCTCAAGAAGTCACTTTATGGTCTAAAGCAAGATCCCTAAGCTTTGTATGAAAATATGGACATTTTTCTTCTTGGTTTTGGTTTCTTTAGGTGTTAATCGAGTCCCACTGTCTACACTAAACATGTAAATGGTGACCTCCTCATACCTTTTATATATGTTGATGACCAATTTATCAATAAGAATAATCACCATAAAATCAACCATGTGAACTCTAGCCTTGTGAGCTAGTGTGAGATGTATGACTTAGGTCTCCTTCATCGTGAGCTAGTGTGAGATGTATGACTTAGGTCTCCTTCATTGTTTCCTTGGTATTCAAATCCAACAACCCAACAAGGGAATATTTTTCTCTCATCCTAAGTATGCTCTTCACCTTCTTCATCAGTTTCACATGGAAGATTGCAAGTCTTCCCTTGCTCCTTATCAGTCAAGTGTCAAACTTTGTACTAAGTGTTCAACTCCTCAAATTGATCCTACTTTAGGAAGTCTTTGGTACTTGACCCATACCCAACTAGAACTCTCCTTTGTTGTTGATTTAGACTCCTGCTTCATGCAATATTTTCATGAGAGTAATTAGAAGGAAACAAAGTATATCCTTTGCTAAATCAAGGGTACTTATCTATTTGGCATCGAGTATACCTCATGGGGTTTATTTTCTTTAGTGGGCTTTATAGATTCAAATTTGGAAACAGATGTTGATGGTAAAAAGTCTACTTCTGGTTATATGTTCAACCTTGTTTTGGGTCCTATCACTTGGTCCAACAAAAAGAAACAATGCAATTTCTCTTTCTTCTATAGAGGCAAGGTACCAAGGGACTGTCAATGTTGATCGAGATGTTTTTGGGGTTAGAAAATTTCTCACAGAGTTTGGTTTTTCTTAGGATCAGCCTACAATGCTTTTGTGCAATGGTCAAAGTGTGATCCACATTGCATGAAATCCAATTGAGCACTGATGTACCAAATAAATTGAGTTCCATATGCACTATATGTGACAACTCCATGATCAAGTTCTTGACCTGCAATTTTGTCATTCATAAGAAGAGGTTGTATATATTTTCATGAAGCCACTCATTGAAACCAAGTTCCTTCTCTTCAATCCTTTCTAGGAGTGAAGGAAGTTGTATTTACATGAGGATAGCATCTACATCCTCCTTCCTTCCCCTCAACTCCAAGTCAATATTACGGGGGAATGTTGGTGTACAATTATGTGCACTTTATTTAATTAAGTGTGCACATGGAAACAAATTAATTATGCACAAGAAATAACTTGTAATTATCCATTGCATGGATAGATCCAAAATTTAAGTAATATTAACTTGGAGAATCTTTTGATTATTGGATTAGTGAACTCAAAATTAAAAAGGAGTTTGCATGTAAGCATATGCTCTATAAATAAAGGACCTAGGTCCCCATTGTACTAGAAGAGAATTGAGAGAAATAATTGAGGCACTACCCATTTGCTCCATGGATGTTTCCCTTTTGAGGGTTTTACCATGTATATCTTGTGTCAATTTGTGTGTTTGTTGTTTTTCTAAGATCCTATGGTCGTGTGTATTTTATCACATTTGGATACTGGCTTGTCAAAAATATAGTGGATTTGTATCCAAATCCTCATAACTTAGGTTGTATGAGAAAGTAATTGCTAAGTTCAGAAATAATGAGGGTTGGTCAAATGAAGTTAGCTATAATATAGGTGTTAAACAAGGTTTTCCTTAGTCCCTTACACTTCTGGGTATTTATATTGACAAGATAGAAACATATTTGGAAGAAAAAGGTTGTGTTGGCACTACTTTGGCTAATATAGTCATCATACTTCTTCTTTATGATAACAATATTGTTCTTTTTGAGAGGTGCCTCTCTGACCTTGATAAACAATTCAAAATTCTCAAAGATTTATGTTCTAGCTTTGGTACGTCAGTAAACACTAATAAGACAAAGGTTGTGATTATCAAATCCAAGAACACCAGTTATCGTAATTTTGTGTATGACAATAACAACTTCTAGGAGGTTAATTTTTACAAGTATCTTGGAATTAACTTTCATATCAAGCTCAAATATAACTATATTGTTGATAAAAGGATTAATGGAGAATGAAAATCCTATTTTGGTCTTGAGAACAACTATAAAGAAGCATATTTTGTCTTCTAAGAAAAAATAAAGTCATGTTTGACACACTTGTTACACCAGTTATCTTATATGGATGTGAAGTTTGGGGTTGCAATATTTCTAGAGAAACTTGGAGGAAAATTGAGCTAAACCAAAAGTGTTTATAATCTATAATCTTAAAATTAAAGTAATATACTCTATCCAATCCTCCTCTTGGAGGTTTTTCTACCACCCATTGAGAGAAAGGCTATGATTAGGTACTTAATGTACAAGCACAAGATAATTGACATGGTAGAATTTCTTCAAAATCCAATTAAAGTCACATGAACCTTAAGAGAGGGTGGCATAAAGATGTTGATTCTTGGTTAAACCATTGGAGAATAGACAGGGAGATAACTCTACAAAATATTAATACCATTAAAACAACTATTACAACTAAATTTAAAGAGAAATTATGGTGCAACAAAGAGATAGAGAATAAGAGAAATTTAAAGTACTATAAAGAGATCATTAACCCCAACTTAGAAGATCAAAAGTATATTTCTACCATAGCTGGCTTAAAGAAGAAAAAATAGCATTGCTAAAACAAGAACACAATCTCACAACTGTCATAGTGAAACTAGGCACTGGATAAAGCCTAAAGCACCATGGGTGCTGATTTTTTTTTATCTTCGAGAGGTATTCCCACAAGAGGCCAAGGTGTCATACATGTGGGAATGTTTTTGGGCACCAGATTATCCTTTTGTTTCAGTGAAATTAGCCTTGGGATGAGGCTATGGATTCATGGGTTTGGTGATGGGGTTTGTGGGCTTGTGTTGGAGCTTCACACCCACAAAGAAATCCTAATTTGATGTTGACTTGTGAATGGGATTCTATGTTGACCCCTAGGACTTGTATATAAAGAAAAGAGGTCATTGTGACATTTGCACATTGTTGAAGGATGGAGTTAGCATAAGTGAGTCTACACTTGTGCTAGGAGGCTTGGTGATTTCAGCAAAGGGAAAAGTTTGCAAGGTGGCGAATCTGGCCCAAGAGAAAGGAAGTTGTAGAGATTGAAGTGTACAGAAGTGTTCGTACAAGTTTTCTATACCTATACACGGTTTGCAGTGGGACAAAGAACGTCTATACATGGTTGGAAAGAGGGTGATTCACATATGTACGTGGTTTGAAAGTAAGGTGAATCGTGTATCAACATTCAAGAAGGAGAAATTCTGTACAGGCTGACACTGACAGGTGAAGTTAGCAGGCCATACAGGTGATCTACAACAGATTTGTGGGAAGAGGATATTTCCAGGATATTTGTTGATGTTTTATTTTATTATTTGTATGGTTATTGGAAGACATGGTTGTCCTCATATTTGGTGATATTGTATTGGTTGAGAGGACTAGTTTTGTCCTCAGTTTAGGTGATTTTCAGAGGACCGGTTTTGTCCTCAGGTTTAGAGAATTGGATAAATTTACAGAACAAAAAAATTGTGTATCTTGTGTATTGATGATTCATCTATGATCTTTGTGTTTCCACTGCATATATTTTCAGTCAATAATTTTCAGTGTAAAATTGTTCAGTGATAACAACTAGGATTTTACTGTTAAGTTCACTAGGAAGAAATTTTTAGATCTAAAAATTAGTCACATAGAGTTGCATGTAAAAATTGACATGGTATCAGAGCTTGGGATATGAAGAGAAGGGTATCATCTTTGAGACACATAGTTGTGATAGGTGCTTGCAGATTTCTGTTTCTATTTAGGAAGGTCATAGGTGATAGCTCTGAGAGGGAGCTACAATTTTATTGCAGGTGGCAGAAATTTAGATGTGTTTACATATTCCAACCAATTTCCGACAATTTTTGTGGATTGTAGTAGATTTAGTGACTCCTTTAAATCAATTTTTTTGTTGAAACAAATCACCAAATTTTTGGATCCACATTAATGTAATCAATTCTATGTAATTGTTTGAGAGCTGCTATAAATCCATGTATGCCCATAGAGGCTTGGGAGGTTGAGTGTGTGTAAACTTGGTCTGGTTGATGTAATATCTCCCTTGAATGATAAGTAAACTGAATATCATTGTCTCATGGATGTTTTCCTATATAGGGTTTTACCACAGAAAATTTTTGTGTTAAACTTGTGTGATTGCATCTTGTTCAGTATTTGTAATTAAATAAATCTATTTTCTTTTTTATGTTTTCATGCTCAACAAGTGGTATTAGAGAAGGTGTAGTAGGTGAGCCAGGAGATTCGAGCAGATATTCATGAGTTCAAGAACCTTTGGGAGATATTTATCTTGTGAATTCGAGGGGCATCATTTTTTGCCTAAATGCTCCCTGAGGAGTGTTGAAGGAGCATCCCTCGCTCCCTGACTTGAGAAACTATATTTTTTGCATCCAAACACTCCTAGTGCAAGACCTAGGAAGTGTCACAAAAGGGACGTGGCCTGTACACAAAGAAAGGAGCATCTCAATTTGGAAAGACACGATCTTTTCATGGGGAGAGGGGCATCCAAATGCATGGCTATCAACTAGGGGGGAGCATCCTCCAATCAACGGACGAAGTATAAAGTTTAAAAAACCACCTTTTCATTTTGCACGAGGGAGTGATGTAAAGGATATCCTCTTTATTATGCGCATTAAAATCGACTTCATAAAGTGGAGGATGTTTTAATATTATCTGTAGAAGGTGGATATTTAAAAAAAAAAAAAGGTTATAATTTTTTTAAAAACCTTTTAACTTATATTTTTTGGGTTCAATATTAAACTATAAGATTATTCCTCCATTTTTAAAGCTCGGTTTATTAGCAATGGCGTTGGGGATATTTTTGTTAATGGAAAAGGTGCAGAGTTCAAAATATGAGAACAAGAAATTCAATGGAAAGAACAATTTCGAATTGCGGAAGGTCAAGATGTGGGATCTACTGGTGCAGCAAGGGTGGCAAAAGGAGTTGGCGGGCAGGACAAAGAAACCAACAACCATGACAAATGAGGAATGGGAATATTTGGAGGCAAAAGAATTAAGTACCATTCCTCTATGTCTGGAAGATGATTTTTTGTTTAATATTGTAGGAGAGGATACAATAGTAGGCTTATGGAGCAAGATGGAAAATGTGTAAATGAAGAAGTCCTTGATGAGCAAAATCTTCTTGAAGAAGAAATTATACAATTTGAGAACGAAATAAGGTATGAGAGTTGTTGACCAGTTAGATACATTTAATACCCTTATAGTTCAATTGACTAGTATGGAAGTTAAACTCGAAGATGAAGATAACACTATTACACTATTGTGTTTGTTGCCTGAGTCTTGGAATAGTTTAGTCACCTCTATTAGCTTTAGCTCAATAGATGTTTTAGATTATGACTCTATTGTGGGAGCTTTGTTGGATGAGGAGATGAGGAGAAAATCTATTCAAGAAACCTCAAATTCAGAGGCGATGGTGATCAGAGGTCATCACAAAGAGAAGAATCAAAGAAGTTCTTCATGATCTAAGTCAAGAGGCAGAAAGGGTAGAGAAAAATGTTGGTACTATGGAAAAACAGGGTATCTCAAGAAAGATTGTTGGAAAATAAAAGAATATGAGGAAAACTCTACGAAAGAATCAAATTTGGCTACAACAAATTCAGGTACGAATGATGAAGTTTTATCTGTTTCCAGTAGCTTACAATATCAGGAAGAATGACAATTAGATTCAAGTGCCTCCCATCACATGTGCTCACATAGAAAATGGTTCATTTCTTATCAATCTGTTGATGAGGGTGTAGTGTTTATGGAAAATGGTATTCATTGTAAAACTGTTGGGATTGGCAGTATTAGAATCAGGATGTTGTATGGTATTGTTAGAGAATTAACTGATGTTAGATATGTACCTGATCTTAAGTTAAATTTGATTTCATTAAGGGTTTTGGATTTTGGTGGGTATAAGTATACAGGTCAAGGTGGAGCACTCAAAGTGTTGAAAGTTAGTTTAGTAGTGATGAAGGAAATAAAGGTTGATAAAATTTATATGCTAGAAGGAGGTACTGAAGTGGCATCTAAAGTAACAGATGTATCTTCTTGTTTATGGAAGAAGAAACAAGGTCATATAAGCAAGAAATAATTGCAGGTGCTGATAAGTTGTAAATCACTTCCAGACTTATAATCTTTGTTTTTGAATTCCTGCTTGTTTTATATCTCTACTAGTTATGATGATGGTGTAAAGGAATGCAATGTGTAGGATCCTACTTCCCACAAGATCATTATTAGAAAAGATATAGTTTGTATTGAACAACCAGAAGGGTTAGTTGAAAATCACAACAATATATTTTTCTGCATGCTCGAGGATTCATTGTATGGTCTAATGGTACCCAAGCAACTGTACAAGAGGTTTGAATCCTTCACAATGAACCAAAATTTTTCAAGGGGTAAGTATGACTATACTATTAATAGAACATTCACTATCCTAATGTTATTTACTGATGATATGATCGTTGCAAGTTGAAGCATGGTTGAGATCAGTGAGATAAAGGCTCAGTTGGACATGACGTTTTAGATGAAGGATCAAGGAGTACCAAAACAAATTTTGAGCACAAAAGTACACAGAGACGGTATACATGGTAAGTTGTGGTTATCACAATAGAAATCGATACTAATGAAGTTCAGTATGAATATTGTGGAACTTGTTAATATCTATGTTTCTTTCCATTATAAGTTTTCTTCAAGTTTTGGTCCAGGTAAGTCTTCATTAGGCCGAAGAGTTGTAGATTATCGAGGTATGACCATGTATGAGTCATTTGACCCAGGAGGATGAGGAAACTTGCATAAATGAGTTGCGGTGGTCTGGAGTGGACTAGGTTGAGTGTCCATCTGTAGCTTGAGACTGTTCAGAGAGAGGAAATAGGATTAGTTGCAGCATGTGCATAGACACAAAGAGGTCTTCCCAGGTCTTGGGAACCATTTATGCAAGGGATCTATGCACAAGAGATGTTACCAGGGTTTGACAGACTATGGACTAATTCTATCCAGGAGGAGACTCAGTTAGATTCCAGGGATGACTTGGATGATGGACTTGGGCAGATGTTCATTGGATGGTCATAATTGAGGTAAGAAATATGCTTTCCTTGAGAGGAGTGCATGGTTCTTATGCAGTGGGATCCATCAACACATGATAGGGGAACATGATTTGTTTGTGAGATTCACAATGTCTGACTTAGGTATTTATGAGGAGATTGGTAAGAGAATTAGGCATGTAGTACAGGGATCTGGAGCAGTGATATTCTGGATGGAGTCAGGGGGTGTGTTTCAAGTGGAA
>JASDQU010438511.1:34283-55136 GCA_032191745.1 Picea mariana
GTAATGGAAGCAACCAAAACTTATGCAAATTTTTTCCTGGATGCAGAGAAAGGAAATATGGTCAAGATGGAAGAGGAGGTTCGACAGCTGAGAGAGTTTCATGACAACCAGGAGGTCGAAGCTCAAATTGGTAATTTCATTCCTAATTTGGGCTTCTCTTGCTCTCTCAATTCAGAATTCTTTCATACCCTTGAATTATAATGGAAAATCAAGATTTTGGTTGCCCTAGGTATGCTCCCCAAGGAGCAAGATTTTAGACAACTAAAATCTCGCCAAGAGGCTTTGGAGATTCAAACTACATACATTGTTGAAGTCGTCACCTCATTAGCTAATCGGCATGGAGGCAGTTTCATCCCCCCTGGGCGCAACTATGCTAAGGCTACATTCCAAGGCTACTGTTGGCTATGAGGTTGTGGACCTCACGGGCTCCCAGGTTCCTAATGTCAAGTAATTTTTGGTTTTCCTTCTCTTCTTGTCATGTTTGGCCATCTAGGCTTCTTATTTTTAGTCTTCAATATAGACTTATAAATCCTATGAGACAGATTTGTTCAAAATAAATTAAAGCCTAATTTCCCCTCTGGGTAGGCCCTCTTTTTTCCTTTTTGTTCTCAAGGCCCAGAGATTGTCATGGTCTCTGGGAAGCTGCACCTATTGTTTATCTCTTTGTACTCTCTGTTAATATGAATATAGTCTTTTATTTACCAAAAAAAATTAAATGTTATATAGCTTTCTATTTAAATATGATGGTATATGGTGATTTTGATATATGTTTTCAACTTTTAAAACTTTTTGTTTATGCTTGTGATGGCTATATTAGAGGTCCCTTTGTTTAAAAAAAAAATAGTTGACTTATGTATGTTTTGTGATAGCCCTTCATTAAGTTATGATTTTTCTTTCAAAGATCTGATTCAGAAAATCATCGAGATATACAAAGATGATCTCACAGTTGTTTCAAAGAATAGAAATGTTCATGTCTCCCACCTTAGGACTATTTTTGAGAGGTGTAGTAAGTATGGTATCTCTATCAACCTTAAGAAATCCATTTTTGGCATAGATAAGGGAAAGTTGTCAGGGAACATAGTTTCGGAGGAAGGAATTTTTGTTAACCATGAGAGGATCCAGTCCATCAAAAATGTGTGCCCTCCCACAAATAAGGAATCTCTACAATCATTTTCCTGCAAAATAAACTTCATTCAGAGATTTGTTCCTACCTTCGTCGAGAGGGTGAAACCTATGAATGCTTTGCTTAAAAAGGATGATGTTTTCAAGTGGGATGATAAGAGTTTATGAGCTTTTGAAGATATCAAGGATGCAATCTCCAAAGCCCCAATTTTGGTCAGCCATGATTACTCTCATGACTTCATGATATTTTCCTTTGCCTCTCAGGACATTGTCATTGGAGTTTTATTATAAAGGGATGTCGATAACCACAAACACCTTGTTGTATTTATTAGCAAAGCCCTTAGAGATTCAAAATTGAATAAGTTGACCATTGAAAAGAAATCTTATGCCTTGGTCAAATACCTTAAGCATTTTAGGAGGTACATCAAATATAGTAAGATCAGATCCTATGTCCCTTACCCTGCAGTAAAGGACATCCTATCTCAACAAGATTTCATGGGAACTAGGGGGAAATGGATTTCCAAAATCCATGAATACGACCTAGAGATAAAACCCACTAAGATTATAAAGGGACAAGGCTTGGCCCAAATGTTAATTGAAGGTAATGAGGAAGCTATACAGCTAGGGGGAAATGAACAAGTCAACATGGTAGTAAGTGAATTAGAATAGGATGAATGATACTCTGACATTATATACTACCTAAAAGATTTGACTTGCCCCAACCACTTGGTAGATTACAAGAGGAGGGCTTTGAGACTCGAGTCCATTAAGTATTTCCTAACCCAATATGGGTTGGGTTGGAAGAATCTTAATGGAGTTCTCCTTAGATGTGTGAACAAAGACGAAGTTGACCACTTATTGAAGGAGCTGCATTCAGGATATTGTGGGGATCATTTCACTTCCCGTACCACTGCCCATAAGATTTTGAGAGCAGGGTACTATTGGCCAACATTTTTTATTGATACCCACTGATATGTTTGAAGTTGTCAACTGTGTCAATACTTTGCAGGAAAACAAAGACTCCTTGTGTATCCTTTGTAGCATGTGGTTTTGGAAGCCCCTTTCCAACAATGGGGCCTAGATTTCATTGATGAATTCAAATATAACTCAAGCAACGAGTATCGTTGGATTCTAATTGCTACTAACTACTTCACCAGGTGGGTAGAAGCCATCCCTATGAAAAAGGAAACCGAGGAAGTTGTCATGAATTTCTTGGAAGAAAAAATCATAACAAGATTTGGGACACCTGCCAAGATCATTACTGACAATGCTAAGGCATTTAGCTCCCTCACTTTGGAAGAATTTTGTTTCAAGTATGGCATCACTTTGTCCCACTCATCAAACTATTATCCTTAGGGGAATGGATTAGGAAAATCAAGTAACAAGAATCTTATGAGCATTGTCAAGAAGATTGTGGAAGAAAACAAGAAGGCCTGGGATAGTAAAATCAAATATGCTCTATGGATAGATCACATAACAACAAAGACTTCCACGGGAAAGACTCCATTTGAGCTAGTATATGGGTTGGAAGCCAAGTTGCCTATGAATTTCCAAATTCCCATCCTCCATTTTGCACAACATTATATGACAGACAAAGAGGCACTTTAGGGAAGAATCGATCAATTGGTATAACTTGATGAATCTAGGAGGACTGCTTTGAATCAAATGGCACAAAACCAGGAAAAGATTAAGGTAAATTTTGATCACAAGGAAAAGGATAGAAGCTTTAAGGAAGTAGATCTAGTCTTTTTGTGGGACAAAAGAAGGGAAAATCCAACTATGCACAAGAAGTTTGATGGCTTATGGATTGGACCATATAAGATCGTGAGTGAGGCGGAAATAAATTCAATCAACCTTTGAAGCTACATGTGAATGTCATCCACCTCAAGCCCTACTTCATGGCCCCAACATGACACAGGTAAGTATAGGTAAGTGTAGGTAGGTAGGCATTTGCATCCATTGTATATACCATATATATCATGTTAGTGTAGCTTTAATTGCATTTTCATATTGTTTCTTTACATTTGTATGTATTACATGCTCATGATTATATGTTATATCAGAGATACTTTCTTTTCATTTTGATTTTATCATATATGGACAAAGGGTGATATCACCACCCTAGATATGATAATATTTTTGTTTGATTTTTAGCAGGCATGGGTCATACCAAGGGATCTTGAGGTTCTCATGTGCTCTATGGTGAGCACGTGTCCCCAAGTAGGAGCCAGATGTTATCCCCAAACTTGGGGTAACTAAGGAGATCATGTCTTGAGGCCCACAGGTAGCACACATGGAGTGTCGAGAGATGGATGGGAAAGGCATAGCCCCGGAGGGCCTTTCTTTTCATTGATGCGTTCTACACATCACCAACAACATCGTCCACCACACCGGCCTGGTCCCAGAAGGAAATGGGTCTTTCTCCATGAGTTAATGAGTCTAGGTATCATGGTAAGTGTCACTCTGATATTTTAAGCATTTGAACATGTTGCAAAAGTTCTTTCTTGATTTTGGGGCGTTTGCTTGGAATTTATGCTCTTTTCCTTATTTAGACATGGTGGGCGTCATTGTATCCTATTAATTTGATTACCCTTAGGAATAGGTTGCTACTGGGGGTTCTCTGAAGATTCATTGTCCATTCTCAATCATACATGTCACTTTCCATACTCCATTCCCTCCATCTCCCCCACCTTTTGAGATTTTTGGGTACACTGACCCGAGAATGGATTTCTACCTTATTTGATGGGAAGAAGGGGATAAAGGCCTAGAGGATAAAAGTAGTTGGAAAAAGATAAAATCCCATCATAAAACCTTCGAGATTCTTCGCCCAAGGATCCCTGAGAAAGCAATGAAACACTTATCTATAAGAAATGAGGAACCTACAAAATAAATGATTGTGGATACTTAAGGGGTTGATTGGAGGATGGGAGGTCTCATCACGAGCCGAACCATCATGATCATGGGTATTTAGCTATGTGACATTACCATCATCTAGTCACCAAGCCATGGTAGTGGTTCTCAGTTACACGACTGAGGAAAAGGGGGCCTCATTATGATCCAACCTTCTCATTTCCGCAAGGTATTTTTGAATGACATTATCGATATCTGGACACCAAGCCAAGATAGTGGCCTCCAACTTGTTCCTTGAAGAATAAAATAAATATAAAGAAAGAGCTAAGAAGAAAGAATGGAAAATAAATGGGCTTGGGAAAATGTTGCATTGCGGACGAAGGGCAGCTCACTCTCTACAAAGGTGCTCATAGATAAGACAATACAAAACCTTGTATGTCATTAATCCATGCCCAAAATTTTACCCCACACCATCCCACATGCACACATGACTAGGATAGGTTCCACTTAGGAAACACCTTGGACCAGAGGAGTGATTGACCCAATCGGGCACCTTGAGACCCCTCCCACACCTAAATTTCACAAATTGTATAACTTCCTTGAGCATTTTTTTGGTTTGAAAAGGGTGGTTTGATGCACATGTTCAGGTGGTTTGATTATTAGATGTGGATTAATTTTTATGATACTTGTGACTCATGAAATACTGGAGGGAATACCTATTTGTCTTTGCAGGACCTTTCCCAGTGGACAGGTACTCATGAGGGGATGATCAGTTCAGACCTTCATGAGGGCTTGAAGCCCAAGGATGAATGTAGAGGCCCCGGGCTTGGGGCAAGACATTGACGACTGGTTTTCTCAGTGAAGGAAGAGGACATTGCATTTGGAGGCACCCTAGAAGGCCTAGACAATGAGGGGCCACCCTTCCTAACCTGAACGTTGGATTTGGAGACCTTGGGCATCTCTCTAGTAACCCCATGATGTCACCCAGGGCTAGGGTTTGACATTGAGAGATGTTGGGCTGCATTTTTGGCATGTGTGGCATTGAGGAGGGCCTTTGGAGGCCCATCGTTTTACTAGATGACCTCAACGTCTCATGGAGGAGGCCTAACGTCACCATAGGAAGGATGGCGTCACACTCTCTAAGGATTAATTTTTGAAAATCAATTTAATTTTGAATTTTAAGAGCAAATTGAGATGTAGTCTATGTTTTGTGAAAACACACAACTTTTAGATAAATAAGCCAGGATTACCAATATAAATATGGCTGGCTTATTTCATTTCTCATCATAACTCATCATACAACACTTGTGGACTGAAATTTTCGCCTTCTTTAAGGGCTATTGGCTGGAATTACTAAGGCACATCTCTCAGGGAAGCTTTATGGTGATGTATCTTGGAATTTTTCATGGTGGAATGGTCTTCAACTAGGGTTTGCCTTGATTATTCTTGGTGAAGTAAGTAGAAAATCTGCATTTTATTCATGTAATGAGTTTTTGTGGTAAATTTTTCTTATTTCATGTTGAAGATTATGAAATTACTTGTTTAAACCCTAAGGGAGAAACATAAGTGCTTCTTTCTCCCTATAACTTTTCTACTAGCTTAAATTGTCAATTATACATTATTTAGAAGTGATTACTAAAGCCCTAAAGTGTTATCTCTCTAGTAACTTCACTCTAATTACTAAATATATTTCAAAATCCCTTAGCCTAAGGAAGGAAGGTGCGCTAGGGCCTAGAAGTGCCTACTCTCTGGCAAAACCCATTCTTAAGACTTAGATGCTTGAGGCCTTGAAGTGCCAACACCTCTTGCATCTACCTCTTTCCTTGGACAAGTATTATCATTTCTTTATTTCCCAAGTGATATTGTTTCTTTCATTGACTCCATAAGCCCTAAAAAGTTACTATTCCACTTTCTTAGTCAATGGTTAATCAAACAAACACTCAAAATTCAATCCCTCAAGTTTTTACTAACAAATACTAACACTAACTTAGCATAAAACACTAACTTACTTGTTGTTGTTATAAATGTTTGTTACAACCATCTAAAACTAGAAAATTTTCTGCACAATTCATATTATTTTCTAGCTAATCACCTCGGAAAGTGATTTTGACAAATCAATATCATTGTAAGTAATAAATTTATCTTTTCATTGTCTTTTCAAGCATTTTTTAGGCATCTCTGAGGCATTTTTCTTGCAGCTGTTACAAAATATCTATTTTTGTTGTACACTTTCATTTTGCTGCAATTTTATATCAGCTAGAATAAATTTACTTAGTTTACTATCCTTTGAAACTTTACTATCATTTTTCTACTTGAAACTGCCATGTATTTTCTCTGTTGTTTTGTCTCAGGAAGGTACACTTCGACATCTTCATTTGCTTCATCCCTCTTGGACATAGACCTTGTGATATATTCTAATTTGAGTGACTAGTGAGAGGGGGGGTATCTTTATCCTATCCTTATCTTACCCAACCCTTTAGGTGACCAGGGATGCCTGCCTTGGGGTAGATCTCCTTCTACTCCTAAAATGTGGGGATATCATACTGAGGTGATAATGGTAGGACATCATGTTTGTTACGCCAATCTACCTCACTTGCCTTAGGCTTTGGGAAAGTACAGATTGTGCGATAACATTTTTGGTGATGTTGTCGGGGAACATTGAGTCAATTTTCCATAAAAGACATATCTTTGGTAAGCCTTTCCTCAAATCCTTTTCCTACAAGCTTATTTGGTGAATCTACTAAGGGTGATCCCCTCATTTTTTTTTGATAATATGAAAGAGGTTATCTGGAAACTTCATTGATGACAGCCTATAGTGGACTTCAGTACACAACCTATTACCCTATGGCTGCCCCCAAAGTGGTCCCCCAAGGAGTTATTTGGTCCCTTGGATTTGAGTAATATCAAAGGAGGATCACACAATTTACCTAAGGAGGTCAATTCATGGCTACCCATGTTCTCTAGGAAAGATGGGACCTCTGGCAACCTGCATTGGTCAAAATTTTGCGAGAGCCTTGACCTCCATGAATTTGGATAAAAACACCCAGATGTGTTCATGAATCTCTTCCTGGCTTCACTCACTGGAGAGGTTAGAAAGTGGTGTATCAACCTCCCAAGTAAGAGACTTAAAACCTGTGAGGATCTAGAACAAGCCCTCTTACAAAGATGGGGCGTGAAGGAAGATTTGACTTCCCTTTTCTCACAATACCTGGAGATTTGTAAACAAGACGATGAGTCTATGAAGGAATTCAATGAAAGATTCAATACGCTACTTAGATGAATCACTTCTAACTTATTGCCACAAGATGATATCATGGGACAATATCTAAAATCCTTTGAAGGATATTTTCAATCCATCATAAGGAACAAATTCCCAATAGATCTCAGGGAGGCACAAAGTCTTACCTATCAACTCGAAAACAACCTAAAGTGGTATGAACCTAGCACCATTTCCCAGGTTGATTCCATCCAAGATGATATTGAAAACTTTCATCAAATCCATGAGATACAAGTCAATGAGATAAACATTATGGAGGAAGGGTATGATTTTTTTGAAATACCAAAGTTAGAGGATGCAAGAAACCTATGCCCATCCTCTAAGGCCCCTACCATGGGAAAGTGGAGCATTGGGTTTTAAAACATGAAGGATGTAGAGGCATACTCACAATATCTCATGGATACCAGGTTAGAGGATCAACATGATCTCTTGAAACCTAATGATTTCCCCCTCCGATTAGGAGAGTTTGATTTGGTGACTCCTGAACTCAATTGAGCCTTATCAATATTGAAACTTGAAGAAGGAGAGGAGAAGGGTAGACATTCACTTCCGCAAGCTCTGGTACAGGAGATTATCCTGAAAGAATACTTCCCTATTATCTTTCATGTGGAAAGTATCAAGCGAAAATATGGTGAACCCGCACCCTTCTTTATCACCCTCTGAATAAACGATTTCCTCCTCCATGACTGCATCTTGGATTCAGATGCTTCCACAAACATTATGCCTCAAGGGGTTATGCAGCAATTAGGCCATAATATATCTCGACCTTACAAGAACATGGAACCCAACTCCATTATAGTATGTGACCTTATCGAAGACTTAAATGTTAATTTTCACACTCCCCTTAATGTATCTTTCCAAATCAATGTGGTCATAATAGACATACTGAGCAGCTGTGGAATTTTATTGTTCAAATACCTAGTGGGGAATTTGGGTGGAAGTTTCCAATTCGAGGGATCAAAAGTTGTCATTCCCCACCCAGAAGGAGGATTCCTCACCCTTCACAAGGAACCTATTACCAAATGTCTGGTTGAACCCTCTGAAGAGCTTGATGATCAGCTCTTCTGCATGAACAATGGAATGGGAAATTTTCTTGTCCTAGACCCATAGTTTGAGGAATAACCATGCCAATAGTGTGACAATATGTGGACACTAGATTTTGATGGTGCTCACTCTAAATTTGCCTCAGGAGCAGGGATTGTTCTCACGACCCCTTCCAGAGAGACCTTCTAATTTTCCTATAGGCTTGAGTACCATTGAAAAAATAATGTTGTTGAGTATGAAGCTTTGATCATAGGTTTCAAATTAGCCATTGATAGAAAAATAAAGTACTTAAGGGTCATTGGTGACTCTAATCTGGTGGTTTCACAAGTATTGTTGAATTTTTCCATAAAGAATGAAAGACTTAAAAGGTACCAAGATTTGGCCAGGGACATTGCAAAATACTTTGAGGTAATATCAATTGAAGCAGTTCCTAGGGAGGAAAATCATGTAGTTGATGCTTTAGCAGTCCTAGATTCTACCTTACAACCTTGTGAAGACCCCCTCCAAAACTTATGCAATATGGAGTCATCTTTAGACCTTCAATCCTTGAAAACATAGAACATTGGCAGGTTTTCGATGATGATGCTTGAATCCTCAGATTTATGGAAAACAATAGGGATTTTTCTGACTCATAGGTAAACTTATTGGTTGAGTCCATGAATCTTGAAGTTGTGAATTTACACAAAAATACTCTCCCAAAGGGATATGTTCCTCTAGAACAAATGTTTGACAACCATGTTGTTTACAAGGAAAAGTTTGTCAAAGAACAATCTAACAAAGTTTTAGAATTCAATATAGGAATGAGGATCAAATCTAGGATGATTAAAATAGGTGAGGGAACCACAGAGGTAGAGAGAAGTGAAATACTTGACCTTATCATACAATCTAAGGATGTTTTTTCCTAGACTTATTATGACCTAAAGGCATATAGGGGAGATGTAATCCAACATGCCATTCCCTTGGTAGAAGGAGCTAAACCTTTCAAGCAGAAACTAAGACACATCAACCCAAAAATTCCAAACCAAATCCAAAAGGAGCTCCAAAAGATGGTGGATGTCGGTATTATAGTCCCTATCAGATACTCCTCATGGATGTCAAACCTTGTAGTCGTCTGAAATAAGAGTGGGGACATCTGATTATGTGTTGACTTTTGGAATCTCAACCAATTATCATTGAAGGACAATTATCCCCTTCCAAACATGGAACACTTATTGTAAAGGATCACGGGGGCTAGAATGATGTCCATGTTGGATGGATTCCTTGGTTACAATCAAGTTATGGTTAAGAGGAAGGACATTATATACTACCAAAAAAATTTGACCTGCCTCGACCACTTAGTAGATTAAAAGAGGAGGGATTTGAGACTTAAGTCCATAAAGGACTTCCTGACCCAAGATGGTTTGGGTTGGAAGAATCCTGATGGAGTTCTCCTTAGATTTGTGAACAAAGATGAAGTTGACCACCTATTGAAGGAGATGCATTCAGGATACTCTGGGGGTCATTTCACTTCTCATACCACCGCCTATAATATTTTGAGAGTAGGGTAATATTGTCCAACAATTTTTACTGATACCCGTCGATATGTTCGAAGCTTACACCTGTGTCAATACTTTGCAAGAAAACAAAGACTCCCTGCACAGCCTTTGAAGCGGGTGGTTGTGGAATCCCCTTTCCAACAATGGGGCCTAGACTTCATTGGTGAATTCAAAGATAAATCTAGCAATAGGTACCGTTGGATTCTTATTGCTACCAACTACTTCACCAGGTGGGTAGAAGCCATCCCTACGAAAAAGGAAACCAAGGAAGTTGTCATGAATTTCTTGGAAGAAAGAATCATAACAGTATTTGGGACACCTGCCAATATCACTACTAACAATACTAAGGCCTTTAGTTCCCTCGCTTTGGAAGAATTATGTTTCAATTATGGAATCACTTTGTCCCACTCATTAAACTATTATCCTCAAGGGAACGGATTGGAAAAATCAAGTAACAAGAATCTTATGAGCATTTTCAAGAAGATTGTGGGAGAAAACAAGAAGGCTTGGGATAGTAAAATCAAATATGCTCTATGGGCATATCGCATAACAAAAAATAATTCCATGGGAAAGAGTCCATTTGAGCTAGTATATGGTTGGAATCCAAGTTTCCTGTGAATTTCCAAATTCCCATCCTCCATTTTTCACAACAATATATGAAAGACAAAGAGGCAGTTCAGGGAAGAATCAATCAGTTGGTAGAATCGATGAATCTAGGAGGACTGCTTTGAATTAAATGAAAAAAAACTAGAAAAAGATTAAGGTAACTTTTGATCACAAGGAAAAGGATAAAATCTTTAAGGAAGGAGATCTAGTCTTGTGGTGGGACAAAAGAAGGGAAAAGAAAAGCATGCACAAGAAGTTTGATGGATTATTGATTAGACCATACAAGATTGTGAGTAAGGCGGGAATAAATTCATTCAACCTGTCCATGCTTGAAGGAGAAGCTTTGAAGCTACCTATGAATGTCATCAACCTCAATCCCTACATCGAGGCCCTGACATGACACATGTAAGTATAGGTAAGTGTAGGTAGGTAGGGATTTTCATCCATTGTATATACCATACATATCATGTTAGTGTAGCTTTAGTTGCATTTTCATATTGTTTCTTTCCATTTGTATATATTATATGCTCATGATTATATGTTAGATTAGAGATACTTTCTTTTCATTTTGATTTTATCATATATGGACGAAGGGTGATATCACCACCCTAGATACACTAATATTTGTATTTGAGTTTTAGTAGGCACGGGTCCTGCCAAGAGATGTTGAGGTTCGCATGCACTCTACGGTGAGCACATGTCCCCAAGTAGGAGCTAGATGTTACTCCCAAACTATGGGTAACTATGGAGATCATGTCTTGAGGCCCACAGGTAACAGACATGGAGTGTCGAGAGCTGGATGGGCAAGACATAGCCCTAGAGGGATCTTCTTTTCATTGATTGTAAGGCCTTTCGTACTGTTATCCACCAGTTTGCACAAGCTGGATTTCCTGAAGAGTCGCCAAAGAATGTGCAATCAGTGCTCATATGACAGAGTTCAGAGTTCAGCCGATCTTGCAAAAGACCCCTTTTTTCCGCATTTCCACCATTGTAATAAATGTCCTGAGTATGAGATATTGTAAAAGGCTATTGGCCACCTAAGACCTAGGAGTGAGCATGTACTCTAGAGTGTTTTTTTTCTACTTGTTAATTATTTTTTTTGCTTGCCTTTATGAGCGATTAAATAATTTCTAAGTTTTTTCACTCAGAAGACTGACTCCAGAGCCGGAGTATGTGTTGGCGATCAGGTCTTGGCATGGAAAATCCAATGTATAGGGTCTAAATGTAGATGAGCTCATACTAGGACATCTTGATTGAGTCATTTGGAAATTGCGGCTAGGTTTGATAGGTTTTTTTTTTAAGTTTTACTGAATTAATTAAATTCCCGCAAAATGGAATTTTTTAATTCTGAGTCAATAAATTGTAAAAATATGGCATCAAACATTGTTAGATTCCATATTTATGGTCATTTTCTATTCCATAGTATCATGTAAACCCCTATTTCCCATCTTTCAAGACAAAAAAAAAGTGATTATTATCACTAAAAAATCAAAATTACTCAAAAATTATGGAAAAGGGGTAGTTAAATTCATTTCCTAAATTTTAGGAGAACTGGGGAACATGTCAGAAAAATGTTTTTTCATGTCCCCAATTGAATGGGAACCTAAAGCGAGTTGAGTGATGAGGAAGGCGACTTAACTAGGGTGATGTGGACATGGGGGAGATCCCAATGAGGGAACTCAGCCCCACTTTCCTACATGGTGCATTCTAAAGGAGGGCACACATCCCAAAGTGACCCATGCATCTCCTAACTACCTCTTCACTCCACCTCACCCCAACTCTCACCTCACTTCACTCCACCTCACTCGCCCTCCACTCCACACATCTCCTATCCACTCCACTCATCAGTCCCATCTACCCACGCATCTCTCCCTTCACTAATGCACCACTCCCCTTTCACTCATGCATTCCTAAACCCTAATGCACCTCCCCTCTTTGGAAGTATCACCTCAAATGCTATTTAAGAAAGGTTTACCTCTCCCCAAACTAGTTCGTCTTGGGAAAGCATTGTACTATTGTTGTAATCATTTTTGAAATAATAAAGACTTTGGAGTTCAAATGTTGTGGATGTTATGTGTGGAAGCTTTGATCTAATGCCATTTTCTTCATGAGGTAACATATATCTTGTATTTCAGTTTTGTGATTAAATTGTAAGGCTTTGAAGGTATGCTATCATACAGTAGGATAAGATAAATATAGCTTGATTCATATTGTTTCTTCCTTATCTCATAGACTTTTACATTGCATGCCTTGTTTTCGGTTAAACTAACATGCATGTTTGAGCGTTGTTGTGTAGGGAAGACCTTTAACAAGTTTATTGCAGCATTGAAGTACATTGTTGTAGGTTCCTCAAGCTTGGAGGATTGACAGTGTTAGCAACAATTTTGGTATCGGGGCTCAAAGGTACGCAGGTCTGCAGGATTGCCTGGGAAATGCCCAAGCGTAACATGGAGGAACCCCTTTTAGTTACAATTCGAGCGAATGGGCGAATTTTTGTTGACGGCCGTCGAGATCCACCTATAAATTTGATCAATGGTTGTCAGGATTTCGGGGCTACCAAGTTGCTCCGGGGTTAATGCAAGAGATAGCTCCAATAATTCAAGACAAATCTGGGTTGTCCGATCCAATTGGGACAGGTGGCTTCCAGTCGGTGTATCGGGGATCGGAGTTTCGGTAAACAAGGAGCCTCCCGTTCGTTGCAGTTGAGATCGTCGATCGGTGAAATGCCAAAAGCGCCTTTGAAGCCCAGCTCATGGTCCTAGCACTAAGTCACTTCAAGTGGGCCTGTAAACGAGGGTGGCTCCCTTTTAAATATCAAATGCCCCTCGTCCATTCATCCTAAGGACACATGGCGCAAGATCTATCCGCGTCGATGTTTCGGCATTCGGGAGTTCGTATGGTGAAGGTTTTATGTCTTCGAACATTGCAAAAACCCAAACCCTGACAGTGCTAAAAGTGCCAAAAATGGGGCCCGCTACATGACGAAGCATTTTCAGCCGTCCATCCAAAGGGGACACCTGGCGGGAAACTGAGCCATCTCAGCGTTTCTCCCATCGCGACTCCAAGGCACAAAAAGTAGCTCCGTTATGTTCTAATGCACGAGATGCCGAGTGAGTCCTGGACCCAGGCCCACAGAAGCGTCGGGTGAGTTCAAGACCGTCAAATCTCAGAGGGACGCGTGGCACCAGATTGAGCCATTTCGGTGTTTCACTCATCGCGATTTCAAATTGTAGGAATAGCTCCTTCCCATTCGCAAACGCCAAAAGCGTATTGGAAATAAGCACATGGTTACAGCCCATGGTCACTTGGGGAGAGGAAGGAGTTGCATAGGGGTGGCCAAAGGCACTGAGTTCAGTTACAGAGGGGATCGTCGCAATCCACAGGCACCATCGGATCCGACCTCCATACTGTTTCTCGCCTATAGTAAATGACAGAAAGAGCAGGTGGTTGAAACCTCCTTTAATTCATTAAGTGAGGGGAATGGAGGGTCTAGCAAGCCACCTGCTCACAGAGGTCCTGTGTATCGATTTTCTTAAAGA
Source organism: Picea mariana (assembly GCA_032191745.1). NCBI lineage: Eukaryota > Viridiplantae > Streptophyta > Pinopsida > Pinales > Pinaceae > Picea > Picea mariana. Next base: position 48,257 of record JASDQU010438511.1, read on the forward strand.
AGCCATGCCGAAGTCCTCAGCTCGACAGAGAAGTCTGCACATGCTAACCGAGCACTTAATGGCTCAGCTACCCTCCTTACAGGAGCCATGCATAGTTAAGGTGGCACTTAAAGAAAGATATTGGTATGAGTTTGACTGAAGGGACACCAAGCTTTGGGTGACTGGACATGCCTCTGTGAGGTGAATTTTCCTGAGTATATAGACTCAGTCTTTGTATTTTTTGAATCATGGATGGTTGAGCAAATTGCTTGATTGTAAGGTTTTGATGAAGCGTTGGTCGCTCTGGTTAATGTAAAAGGCATTTGAGATTTCTTACTTTATGGATGTCAGCTTCCCTTCCATTTATTTTTTTACTGTGTTAGAACAACTCAAAATTAGAGGATCCAGTTGATCTGTGGATGTTATAGGATGATGTAGGTTGGATCACTGTAATAGTCACATTGTTTCTAATCGGTTCCTGTGATATTCTCAGCACTGAAATGACTTGGAATTGAAGGATTCAGTGGAGTCACCCCTCAGCTCTTTGAAACTCTGGACCAAGAGGGTCTTGGCTTCTGAGTTTTTCTTCTTCAAGATTCTGAAGGCCTGTTTCCCGAGGCAGTCTTACTCACCCTTCTTACAAGTCTTCCATCTACCACCCTTTAATCAACTTACTGACAAAAGTTGCATCAAGACCTCCCTTGCTTTCTACATACTAGGCCCAGTTTCTTGAATTAAAGCTATATTGTCTTGAGTCTTTACCCATATGATCAACCCATTAAACAAATCGTGAGATAAAACTGATGGGCGTTGGGCTCTGCTCCTGCAAGAAATCCAGGGGTGACTTCTGACGCTAACATTTCTGGCACCGTTGCCAGGGACGAAGTTGAATATTTTCCCCGGGATTGAATGACAACGATTAACTGATTTTGAAGGTGCATCATATATTAGAATTATCAAGATTGTTGATGTGCACCTGGTGACTCCATTATGATGACCCCACTGGGGTGAACCTACCGTATTAATTGTGGCTTTCAAAAGCAGGCATACGCGATCTCATCCACAGTTTCCTCTAGCTACGCCCGAGATGAATCCATAAGCGGTGCTCAGAAAGGGAAAGGCCTCTGAAGAAGAAGCGTCCTCCATCGAACCAGGTAATCCACCATATCCTTCTATGGGAACTCCTTTTTCTCCTCCTCAGTTTTTTGACAGACCTGTTTCTGAAGTTTCTCGTTTCCTAAATTTCGGGAGTGTTCCTGTTGAGTTTTCCTCCCCTGGTATGGGACCGAAGGGACAAGACCTTGTCACTCCCCTCTCCCCTGAAGTTGTACCTTGGCGTAGACTCAGGACCATAGAAGATTTCCCCACTCCCATATGTACTACTCCTGTGCAAAGAGAAGCACCTGCTGACTTGAGCTCGTTAGCCTTCTCCTTAAATCCCCTCTTGTTTCCCACTCCACTTCAAGACTCATTCCCAGTAGCCCCTTTGCGAACTCCTTCTCCTCCCAGTTCTCCCCCACCTAATATCCCTATGGCTGGTGCTAATCCCCCTCTGAATAGAATGGACGCCATAGTCACTACCAGATATGCTCCCTTAGTTCTACCCCATCCTATGAATCCTCTCCCTACTGGAGATTACTTGAAATACATGCCCAAGTTCACCGAGGAAGGGGACGTAACTACGAAGGAGCACCTGGATGCTTTCTATAGTTATGTAGACAACCTCAACATAGAAAATGAATATGTCTGGATGAGAGTCTTCATCCAGAGCCTAGATGGCGAGGTGAGAAAGTGGTTTAGAGGATTGGCTCTAGGATCTATTGCTGGGATTGAAGCTCTAGATAGTGCTTTCCTGAGGCAGTCGGGAGATAGGAAGGATTTCATGTATTACATGACAGAGTTCGGGTCTTTGAAGAAGATGGATGGAGAGTCTGTCTCTGACTTCTCCAAAAGATTCAATAAAATGTATAATAAAATACCTGCCGAAATAAAGCCTTCAGAAGCCTCGGCCAAAATTTCTTATGCTAGTGCGTTTGGCCCCGATTTCTGCCTATTTTTGAGAGAAAGAAGAGCCACCTCCTTGGCTCAAATGAAATATGCAGCCATAGAAGTGGAATATAATGTATTAGCAGCTGATAGACTGAGAAACAAGGCTGATGCAGACAGGAGAAAGGGAAGGTCGGAAGCCTTGACTTCTAACCCATCGGTGCCCCACCCTCATGTGGATGAACTGACGGGGATGGTAAAATCTCTGTCTACAGAGATGGAAAGAATGAGGATGGAAGGGAGGCAAGCATACAAAGGCCCCCAAAACACCAAAATGGGAGGAGGTTTCAAGAGGCCAAACAATATTAATTCCCCGACTATGCAAAGGGAGAAGGGAAGAGACAAAGAAGACCAGAAGATTCAAGCCCCTTTTCAAAATAATTTTGTGGCCAAAGGGGAAGAAGGGGAAACAAATGAGCTGGATCCTGAAATCCATTGCTTCGGGGACACTCCTCCTTTTCCTCATCTCACTCAATCATCATACGAGGAGTCTCTCATGGGCAGTCAGCTAAATGAACTGAGTAAGGGAGACAAAACTAGTGGCGGCCAAGGCAGGTATGATCTGCGGTCCAAGAAAAAGACTATAGCACCTGATGTTTCTGAGCGGTCCACTAGAACAGAGAAGCTTGCTAATGAAGCAGAAGATAGTCATAGAGGTAAGAAGACCCAACCCCTCTCTCCCATTATCCAGATTCATGCTCCCAAAATAAGAGAAATCCCAAAGCTCTCATCTTCTTTTAACTTCAAGCATGAAATTCAAAAAATCAGAATCCCTGTGCCCCTGACAGAATTGATTAAACATGAAGGGTTCAAGAAACACTTCTCTGAGCTTTTACAGTCTGAATTCTCAAGCCTTCCCACAGAATCCATCAATTTGCAAGATGAAAAGCCTGCAGTTATTCTAGGTCCTATGGTAGAAGATATGAATGACTCATCCCCTCTCTTCTACACTTCCTTGAACATACATGACAAGGTATTGCGCAACTGCTTGATGGATTCAGGGGCTTCTCATAACCTCATGCCCAAAAATGTCATGGAAGAGTTAGGACTAGAAGTCACCTAAGTCTATCATGACCTCTATTCCTTTGACTCCAGAAAGGTTCAGTGTCTAGGAGTTATCAAAGACCTGGTCGTGACCTTGTTTCAGCTGCCCATGAAAAGTGTGGTGATGGATATTGTAGTGGTCGATGTCCCCCCCAAGTTCAGTATATTGTTATAAATATCTTGGATAAAATGACTGTGGGGAACCTTGTAGATGGACCTCACATACGCTACTATCCCAGTGTTTGGAGGAGAGCATAGAAGACTATACAGGGAAGCCCAATTAGCCTATATAATTAGTGATGAGGCCAACCATCCCATTTTTGCCTTAGATACTGACTTAGGTTCCAGTGTGCTTCAGCTCACCCATGCTCCCGAACCTCCTCTTAAACTCAAAAAGTAGCCCACCATTTCCCCTAAGTTTCCTCCCTCCATCACCCCCATCTGGAAAGTGTTCTTTGATGGAGCCTCTTCCAGGGAAGGCACTGGAGCTGGAGTGGTTTTTGTGTCACCTGCTCAAGAAACCATATCGTTGTCATACAAATTAGAATTTGAAGCTACCAACAATGTGGTAGAGTATGAAGCTATTGTTATGGGATTAAGAGCTGCAAGGGAAATGGGAATTCAAGAGGTGGCAGTGTTCAGAGATGCAGAGTTGGTGGTCCAACAGATCAGAAACGCCTATCAGGCTAAGCATCCTTGACTCAGAAGCAATAGAAATGAGGTATGGGGCTTATTTGATAGTTTCTTCTCAGCATTTAACATTTCTTTCATCCCAAGAGAGGAGAACACGATGGCAGATTCCTTGGCTACATCAACAAGTAATTTCAAAGTACCCTTGCTGCCTAAATGCAGATATGATGTAGAAGTGAAATACAGGCCCTCCATACCTAACAATGTCAAAAATTGGAAGGTATTCGAGGATGATCTCGAGATCAAGAAGTTATTGGAGATTGTCGAAGAATTTTTGGAGATGCACATCGACCAAGACTCTGTCTCCGAAGAAAATCTTGCTGGGGGTAATTTACTGAATAAGATTGTAGAGCGTAACATTGTGCAGCTACCCAGCAATCATATTCCAAGGGGACTGGTTCTGTTGGAAAGGCTTTTTAATAGAAATGATGTGTCATTAAAAGGAGAGACCTCGGAGGATGACACTGGTACTTTTCAGTGCAACATTGGGACTAAGAGTGAGCCCAAGTTTGTCAAATTATCAAGAAGTCTGAAAAAGGAGCAGAGGTTTGAATACAATGGACTTTTAAGGGAATTTGCTGATGTTTTCACCTGGACCTATGAAGACCTCAAAACCTATGACACCTCTGTCATTGAGCATAAAATCCCATTAAAAGAGGAGGCAAAGCCATTTAGGCAGAGGCTGAGACAGATCAATCCTATGTTGCTGCCTATCATGGAGAGGAAAGTGAAGAAGCTGCTTCAAGATCAGATCATTATACCACTGAGATATTTAGAGTGGGTGGCCAACTTGGTGCCAGTAAGGAAAAATAATGAAGAGATCCGACTCTGTGTAGACTTCAGAAACCTGAACAGGAACTCACGAAAGGATAATTACCCCTTACCAAAGATGGAACATATACTGCAGAAGGTAACAGGAGCCTCCAGGATGTCCATGATTGATGGTTTCTCTTGCTACAATCAAGTCTTCGTTCTGCCTGAGGATAGGGAAAAGACAACATTCACCACTCCATGGGGCACATTCATGTATGCCAAGATGTCGTTTGGATTAATGAACGTAGGGGCAACGTTCCAGCGTGCCATGGACATAGCTTTCGTCGGGGAAAAGGACAAATTTGTGGTCGTCTACCTGGATGACATCACAGTGTTTTCAAAGTCTGATAAAGAACATTGTTGTCATCTCAGGAAAGTTTTCCTGAAATGCAGGAATTTTGGCATTTCATTAAACCCCAAGAAATCCCTATTCGCCATGCAGGAGGGAAAGTTACTAGGCCACATAGTATCAGTAGAAGGAGTCGGGATTGATCCTAGTAGAGTTGAGTCGATACAAGCCTTATCGATCCCGAGGTCCAAGAAGGAGCTCTAATCTTTCCTCGGTAAAATTAATTTTCTGAGGAGGTTTGTGCCTAAATTTTCTGAGGAGGTAAAGCTTATAACAGCCATGTTGAAGAAAGGAAATGAAGTAAGGTGGACCCCTCAATCGTGACAATCCTTTGAGCAAATAAAGAAGGCCCTGACTGAAGCTCCTGTGCTTATCAGTCCCGACTACTCAAAGGATTTCCTTATTTTTTCCTTTGCCTCACCTAACATGGTGGCCGTTGTTCTATTACAAACAAACGACATTGAATTAGAGCAGCCTATTGCTTATTTCAGCCGAGCATTGGGAGATGCTAAAGTTAGGTATGACATTATGGAGAAGTAGGCCTATGCTCTGGTAAAATCTCTCAAAGCTTTTAGAACCTACGTACTGCAGTCAAAGATAATGGCCTATGTCTCCTTGGCTACTGTTAAAGACATTCTTATTCAGCCTGACATAGACGGGAGGAGGAGTAAATGGATAGCCAAAATCTTGGAATTCGACCTGGAAATAAGGCCCACCAAATTGATCAAAGGTCAAGGTTTAGCCAAGCTGTTGGCTGAAGCAAACTGCCAAGCTCTAGGGATAAGCTTCATAAACAAATGCTCAGGAATTCCACAAAGTCAGTTGTCTGAAATGGACCCTCGAAGAGAGCCTCCACTAGCTTGATGTCCTTGGTATAAGGATGTCATATACTTTCTACAAGAGTTGCAGCCCCCAAACGGCCTGCAAAGGAACAAAGCAAGAGATATGGAGCTCAAGGCAGTCAAATGCTGCCTGGTTGATCGAGTGTTATACTGGAAAGACCCCCTCGGGGTGCTTTTAAAATGTATGAGTCCACAAGAGGCCAAAGTGATCATGGCTGAATTTCATAGCAGCCTGTGTGGAGGGCACCATTTCTGGAAAGCCACAGCCCACAAAATCCTCAGGGATGGATACTACTGGCCTACCATTTTCGCTGACATCTGCAAAGGGGTCAAAGCCTGCATCAAATGTCAAAAATTTGTAGGAAAGCAACAACTCAAGTCTTTGTCGTTAAATCCGGTGGTGGTTCCAGGACCTTTCCAGCAGTGGGGCCTAGATTTCATTGGAGAAATTCACCCTACTTCCAGTGGGCAACACAAGTGGATCTTGACTGCTACAGATTTCTTTACCAAGTGGATTGAAGCTATCCCTACCAGGAGCGCTTCCCAAAAGGTAATCATTGGATTCCTGGAGGACCTCATCATGAGATTCGGCTGCCCGAGTAAAATTGTCACTGATAATGCAGTCGCTTTCGGGTCCAAGCCATTGGCCAAGTTCTGCGAGCAGTTCAGAATCAAGTTGATTCACTCCACACCATATTATCCATAGGGAAACGGTTTAGCAGAATCCTCCAACAAAAGCCTGATAAGGATCATCAAAAGGCTGATGGAAGACAACAAGAAGGCTTGGCATTCTAGATTAAAATTTTCTCTGTGGGCCGACTGAGTGACCACAAAGAGATCTATCGGCGTCTCTCCTTTCCAATTAATCTATGGGGCGGAGGTTGTTTTCCCTTCTCATTTAGCCATTCCTATAGCAAAATTCCTCCAGGACCATCAGGAGGAGCCTGATGACATGATCAGAATGATTCATCAGCTAGTGGAGGTCTAGTAGGCTAGGGAGCAGACAGTGTTGGTTGTGGAGCCTGATTATCTTCCTGATGCAGAGGTCCTTTGCTTTCAGCCGTGTCTATACCCCATGAAGTATTTACACCCCAGAAGTATGTACACTCTTCCACGC
>JASDQU010438511.1:81117-100850 GCA_032191745.1 Picea mariana
TCTGGCTCTGAGGAAACTGGTGTATTCCTCTGTTCTGGAACGGGAAATTAAATAGTCTGTGTTGATTTCGGGAATAATCTGTGTGTGTGTTGAATCCTGAAAGGCTGAAACATCCTCTGTCTGAGCGCCGAGCCTATGTGTGGAGCCAATCCGTGAGACCATCTGTCATTGTTAAACCTGCTGGATAGCTCGTGTCTGTTTTTCCCGTGGGTTGTTGTGACCACGCAGTACTGGACTGCGTGAGGCTTGTTGGCCTGTGAGCGACTCCTCCAGGTGAGAGAGTGCGTAGAGGAAGGAGAGAACTCCTGGAAGGAACCCTGTAGCTGCCATAGAGCCCGGAGACTTCCGGTCCGGTCTGTTCTTGTAACCCAAGGTAAGGGAGACTGGCAGCCGAAGGATTGTCCANGTTGGCCTGTGAGCGACTCCTCCAGGTGAGAGAGTGCGCAGAGGAAGGAGAGAACTCCTGGAAGGAACCCTGTAGTTGCCATAGAGCCCGGAGACTTCCAGTCCGGTCTGTTCTTGTAACCCAAGGTAAGGGAGACTGGCAGCCAAAGGATTGTCCTGGTGACAGAGAAGGTGCACTCTCCTGGGGTGGAACAGGCATGTGGGGAATGAGGGTCTGTGGGCAGTGAGCGTGGGAGATTCCTTGGAGAGCTTTCTTCCTGGTGGTTGTGTATGACGGAATTCCTTGTAACCTCAGCCTGAGTCTGGATTCCTTGCCCTGGGGTAGAGCTCAGTCCCAGCTCGGGGGTGACCCACTGTTGAGTTGAGGAGCAGTACGGTCTACGGCTGGGAGGTTCGTGGAAGGCTTGCATTTGGTTGGTGGATTCCACCATTGATAAAGATAAGTATCTGAATTATGCTTTGCTCATGTTTTGCATGACTGAGCTGTTTATGTATCATGTTTTCCACTGTGTAAATGAATTACTGTTGAATGCTATGGCTTGTTTAATTGTAGCAGTAACTTATATATTTAACTCTGAGATTTAAGTGTGTTTAATTGTTTAAATGCATGTGCTTATAATGTCTGTACGAATTATGTAAAAATCCATGTATAGAATGGTAACTGAGAGGTTTGAAAACCTCGGTAGCGAAAAGGGTACACTACAGCTCACCTCCATGAGTGCCTTTGTAGAGGGTGTGCTTGGTGATTGAGTTACCCTTTCCTTGACACTTTTTGCATTCCAAACCCCTTATTTTCCTTTTTCTTTATTTGATTTGATTTGCAAGTGTTAAAATTGTAGCTTGGAAGGTGTCTCAGCATAGGCTTAAATATCCAGGCATGCTGAAGACATTTAATTAATGCCTAGATCAACAATTTTTATTTTACCCTAAGATTGGCTTAGGAAAAACATAAAAATTAATCATTTAATTTTTATTGGCTTTATTACTCAGATTTCCTAAGTTTCTTACTTACAGAATAAATATTTCACTTAAGTGAACTTTCTTGATTCTTCTAGAAAGTTCATTTAAGTGGAAATAGAGTAAAGTGAAAAAGATAAAAGGAGCTGAAAGGGGTGAGAGAGACACATTGAGCTGAAGAGCAAGAGGGAAATTTGACTGAGGAAGAGGGTGATTTGTTGGTTGGGAGAGAGGGTGACCTGGATGGGTGAAAGAGGGCCATACAAAGGGCCGTATAGCAGGCCGTACATCAACAAGTGAAGAGGGCCGAATCTGGGCCATACTACAGTGACAACAGAGGGCGATTTCAGGGGGCCGACAGGCTGTACCAGCTGGGCTGTACAGGGCCGTACCGGCAAGGTCGTAAAGGGTCGAGTCAAGGGCCATACAGGCTGAATTTTCAAGGCCGTACAACAGCCAAGAGAGGCTGAATTATTGCTGGGCCGCATAGGCCGATTTAGGTTGGGCTGTTTAGCCAAAGAGAGGGAAAAAAATCTGATGTAAGAGTTTCTCTGTATTTCTGCTGCTGTAATTTTCTCTGACCATAATAAAATCCCCTCTTAGCTGGTTTTCCCCACATTGGGGTTTCCAGGGTAAAATTTCTGTTGTGTATTTTTTATGTGCTTGGTTTCATGTTCATTTTCTGATGTGCAAATTAGTTATAAACTCAACTGTAATTTTTCTGCATAGTTTTCAGATTTTATATCAGCAGTGAATTAAATATGGTTAGTAAAAATTATTGGCATTAAAATTCTGTTGCTGGGTTTAAAAGTTTAACATGGAATCGAAGCTCATCCTCTTAATACAGAAGCCAAGTCGATTTCAAGTGTGAACCAGGAGTAAAAACCAGCAGAGGAGGTCGAACTGCCAAAGACGGTGAGTGAGGTAGGGCAACAGAGAAATGATAAATGTAGGGTTGAAATTCGAGGACAGATTGGAGGGCACTTCTAACTTCAGTCCATGGAGAGAGTGCATAGCTCTGGTGCTAGAGGAGCAGTGGTTATGGGAGTTTGTTGAGGGAACTCCGGTACTTCCAACAGATCCAACACAACTTGCTGCTYATATTAGGAAGGATGTGAAAGCAAGAAGAATTATCATTGATGAGGTGAAGGACCATATCATTCCTCACCTGTTAGGGAAGAAGACAACTAAGGAGATGTGGGAATCTCTGACCAAATTGTACCAATCAGAAAACTAGAGAAGAAAAATGATGCTTAGAGAGAAACTCAGGAGCACCTAGATGGCCAGGGGAGACATTATTGCATCCTCCCTCACCAAGTTCACTCAGATCAAAGATGAGCTGGCAACAGTAGGGGAAGCCGTGGATGAGACTGAGCTGGTGAGGATAGCCTTGAATGGCTTCACCATGCAGTGGGTTGTGTTTGTCTGAGTAGACGGGAGAAACTTCCCAACTGGGAGAGGTTGTGGGACAATTTTACTTAGGAGGAGCTGCGAGTTGGGTCCTCACAGGCCAACCAATCGAAAGTTGAGGATGAGGAGAATCTTGCCCTAATAGGCAAGGGAAAAACTAGAGCCAAGAAGGGCTCAAGTTGGGGACAGACCTCAAAGGGTGAGAAGCAGAAGGATCTCAACAAAGTTAAATGCTTCTCTTGTCACAAACCATGACACTTTACCAGCCAGTGCCCAAAGAAGAAAAAGGGAAACAAGAAGTCATAGATGGCAACTTCAGCTTCAACAAAAGTTGATGATTTTGCAGCCATATTTGAGAATGAGTTTTCACTCATTCCATGTCTTTTCAGTTCAGCTAGCAGTGGAGTCTGGTACATTGACAATGGTGCCTCTAGTCACATGATTGGAGTGCGTGATTACTTCTCCATCCTGAAGGAGGAGGAGATGGACCTCTACGTTGAGATGGGAAATAATGCCAAGTGTCGGGCAACATGCCATGGGATAATCACATTTCAGAGAGAGTCCGGGAAGCCACTGATGGTGAAGGACGTGTTGTATGTTTTGCGGATGACAAAGAACCTGATTATTGTTTCATCCTTGGAAGACAGGGGCTACGTGGTCTCATTCCAAGATGGGAGAGTGTACATTCAGCCTAAGGACTCAGACAACCAAAGTGATTGGAGTTAGGAGAGAGAAGTTGTATAGGCTTCAGTTTGAGCCAGCCCAATCATTGGTGAGCAACACTTGTGACATGGCAGAGTTATGGCATAGGAGGATGGCACATTTGCATCATGGAGCACTCAAAGTGCTCAAGGAGATAGTGACAGGCCTTCCTGACTTTAGCACAGAGCATCATGAGGTATGGAAGGGATGTGCTATGGGGAAGTATACCAAGATAACTTTCCCAAACAGTGACAGTAAGACATGAGGCATTCTTGATTTGATACACTCAAACGCATGTGGGCCCATGTCATCAGTATCCTTGAGTGGGTACGAGTATTATGTCACCTTCATCGATGATCATTCTAGGAAGACCTGGATCTATTTCATGAAGACCAAGGATGAGGTCTTCATGCGGTTCCAAGAGTTCAAAGCTCTTGTGGAGAACCAGACAAGGAGAAAGATCAAGACACTGACATCCGACAATGGAGGCGAGTACAACTCGAAGGCCTTCAAGGGTTTTTGTGCAGGTGTTGGGATAAAGAGGGAGTGGACTGTTCCGTACAACCCTCAGCAGAACGAGGTGGCGGAAAGGAAGAATAGGGCCATAGTTGGGGCTACAAAGAAAATGCTATATGATCAAGATCTGCCTAGGTTCTTATGGGCAGAGGCTTTCAACACTGCAGTCTACATACAAAACTGGAGTCCTCACAGGGTGTTAGGGAGAAAGACTCTCGAGGAGGTCTTTACAGGGAGGAAACCAGAGATTGGATACTTCAAGATATTTGGATGCCTAGTCTATTGTCACATCCCCTTAGAGAAGAGGATGAAGCTCGAGGCCACTACTGAGAACGGGATCTTCGTTGGGTACAATGAGACTTCTAAGGCATATCGTGTTTACATTCCAGCATTGAGGAAGACAGTGGTCAGGAGGGATGTGAAGTTTGAGGAGGATAGAGCCCTTAAGAAGGCTCATGATACTATTCCAGTAGCAGTAGGGGATCAAGAGCTAGAGACTTAGAAGGAAGAGGAGACATAGGTTACATGTACAGGTACAAATGCTCAGACTTCAGAGCAGGAGGCTCCACCAGTTCAAGATACTCTTTCATCATCCAGGAGGAGGAAGACCAGATGGGTTAAGCATACCTTGAGAGAGGCTCAGGAGTACGTAGGTGCTCCTAGGACTTATGTCAGGGAGAGTAGAGCACCACAACGATTTTCCAGCTACATGGCTCTGATGAGAAAGTTGCTAGAGGCCAAGCCTTCCAACTTTTAGGAGGCATCACAACAACAGGTGTGGAGAGATGCCATGGTGGAAGAGTATGCTTCCATCATGAAGAGTGATGTATGGGAGGTGGTGCCCCGACTAGAGGGGAAATCAGTGATAGGCTCGAAGTAGATCTATAAGATCAAGCACACTACGGATGGTAGTGTGGAGAAGTTCAAAGCCTGGTTTGTGGTTAAGGGGTTCTCTTAGAAAGGGGGAGTTGATCACGATGAGACTTTCGCCCCAGTAGCCAGGTACACTTCGATCAGGGATGTGATATCTATTGCAGCAGAGATGGGGTGGAAGATCCACCAGATGGACATGAAGACGACCTTCCTTAATGACATCATTGAGGAGTAGGTGTACATTGAGTAGCTAGAGGGTTTTGAGGTGCAGGGGAGGGATTCCCACGTATGCAGATTAAAGAGAGCCTTGTATGGGCTCAAGCAAGCTCCCAGGGCGTGGTATTTGAGGATAGACAACTACTTGCAGGGGATGGGCTCCACCAAGAGTGAGGCAAACTCAAACCTCTACTACATCATAGTTGGAGGTGAGCCACTCATTTTTGTGTTGTATGTGGATGACCTGTTTCTCACGGGTTTAGAGAGGCTCATAGCAGAATGCAAGCGAGACCTTGCTTCGGAGTACGAGATGAAGGATTTGGGGTTAATGCACTACTTTCCGGGTTTAGAGGTGTGGCAACGAGATGGTCAGATTTTCCTTGGACAGGGGAAGTATGCAGTGGAGATTCTGAAGCGTTTTGGAATGCAGGACTCCAAACCTATGTCTACGCCCATGGTTACCAACTTGAAGAAGATTGATGCTTCTAGATCAGAGGCAGTGGACCCTACATTATACAGGTAGTTGATTGGCTCTCTCATGTATCTGGTCAACACTAGACCGGATACATGCTTTGCAGTTAACACACTTAGTTCATGGTTGAGTCGAGGAGAGTACATTGGGTGGCAACAAAGCATGTCCTTAGATATCTGCGTGGCACAATTGAGTATGGGTTGAGTTACATCCAGGGAGATAGAGTGAATTTGATGGGCTATACAGATGCAGACTGGGAAGGAAACACAGTTGACAGGAAAAGCACTTCARGGTGCTGTTTCAGCTTGGGATCAGTAGTTGTTTCTTGGTTTTGCATGAAACATAAGTCAATTGCATTGAGCTTTGCTAGGTCAGAGTACARGGCAGCCRACTTAGCAACATGTGAGGCCATTTGGCTTCGGAAGCTACTCATGGGATTGTTTGGCTAGGAGATAGAGACGACTGCCATACACCGTGACAATCAAAGCTGCATCAAGCTCTCTGAAAATCCAGTGTTCCATGACATATCCAAACACATTGAGATCAGATTTCACTTCTTCAGGGACTGTGTTCAGAAAGGGACAATGAAGCTACAATATGTGCCTATAGGTGAACAAGTTGTAGACATTCTCACGAAGGCCTTGATGAAAGGAAAGTTTGTCTTCTTTAGGGACAAGTTGGGGGTGGTGCAGAACACCTTCCTCGCTAAGAGGGAGTGTTAAAATTGTAGCTTGGAAGGTGTCTCAGCATAGGCCTAAGTGTCCAGGCATGCTAAAGACATTTAATTAATGCCCAGATCAACATTTTTTATTTTATCCTAAGTTTGACATAGGAAAAACATACAAATTAATCATTTAATTTTTATTGGCTTTATTACTCAAATTTCCTAAGTTTCTCACTTAGGAAATAAATATTTCACTTAAGTGAACTTTCTTGATTCTTGTAGAAAGTTCATGAAAGGGGAAATAGAGTAAAGTGAAAAAAATAAAAGGAGCTGAAGGGGGTGAGAAGAGACACATTGAGCGGAAAAGCAAGAGGGCGATTTGGTTGAGGAAGAGGGTGACTTGTTGGCTGGGAGAGAGGGCGACATAGTTGGGTGAAAGAGGGCCGTACAACAGCAAGTGAAGAGGGCCAAATCTGGGCCGTACTACAGCAGCAACAGAGGGCGATTTCAGGGGGCTGTACAGGCTGTACCAGCTGGGTCGTACAAGGTCGAGTCAAGGGCCATACATGCCGAATTTTCAGGGTCGTACAACAGCCAAGAGAGGCTGAATTATTGCTAGGCCATACATGCCGATTTGGGTTAGGCTGTACAGCCAAAGAGAGGGCAAAAATCTGCTGTAAGACTTTTTGTGTATTTGTGCTGCTGTAATTTCCTCTGAAGCCATTATCAAATCCCCTCTTAGCTGGTTTTCCCCACACTAGGGTTTCCAGGGTAAAATTCTGTTGTGTATTTTTTATGTGCTTGGTTTCATGTTCATTTTCTGCTGTGAAAATTGGTTATAAACTCAGCTGTAATTTTTTTGCATAGTTTTCTGATTTTATATCAGCAGTGGATTAAATCTGGTTAGTAAAAATTATTGGCATTAAAATTCTGTTGATGGGTTTAAAAACAGCAAGTCCCCTTAAAAAGGTTTCAAGCATTGCACTTCCTTTGCTTTTTATTCGGGATATATTGAAGTCCTCTTTGATTGATGAATGCGTTTATTCGCATTAGGACTAGGGGCGATCGCCATTAATGAGGGGGTAGAGCTCAATTATGGACTATGGATTTTAAATGTCCTCATTATCCCGTTTCTTTCTTTATTATTCACCCGCTGCAATCTACCTCTGGGCCTTAGCCCCTTCTTCTCATTAGAGAATGAGGCACATGCCTTTTTGGTGTAAATGTAACCACATTACCCAAAAGGTGGGAGAATGGAAGGATCAAGGATGGAAAAGTGGTAAGTATGATCGGGAATGGTACGCTACCCCTTTCAAGGAACCACTATTAGTACCTCTTTTCCCAGGAGTGTCAACATGGGACTAGGATGCCTAGGATGGCCACCAAGGTGAAACAAGACAAAAACATAACTTTTGGGCTCATGATTTATTATCCAACTTCAACCTATGATCATTACTCAAATGCCCAATGTATTAAATATGACACTTTACATGAAACAAGGACTGATGTACCTCATAATGTGTCGGAACACCATCTTCTAATGAGCCTTGCTGATTGAGTGTGATGAGCCATGCTGAATAAGAAGAGGCATCTGAAGGGGCTGCTGGGCTGCTCTTTGTGGACATGCTGATCATCATCATTGTGGGGATCACTGTCTTCATTGTGGGCCATGAGACATGATCTCCTCTAGTTACCCCTAGGTGGGAGGGGGTAACAGGCTGCATAGTATTTGGTCTATTCATCTTTCATACAAACTGCACGTCTTTGCTTCACTGGTCATTTACGATGGTTTTCTAGCAAGGCTTGCTCAGATAAGAGTGGGTCGATGGATGCTTGTGCATTGTGTGTGTCAAATTGGAGACTTTGAAGCACATTTTCTGGGAGTGTCGGTCTGCTAGTGATTGTTGGCAGCAAGTCTAAGTACAAAACTCTTCTTTCTTCCAATGCATTGTTAGGTGATCCCAAACAACTTGTTTTTCTGCTTTTATGGGAATATGGAATTACCTTAATGTTATCACCTTGTTCTCTAACCAAAAATTTAGGTTTAAGTGTTTTTGCCAATGAGGTCAGTCTGTATCTTCCTTTTGTGGTACTTAGCAGGAAGAGGTATATACCCAGTTGATGGTTAAAGGTTATTGTCACGTTAAGGATGCTAAAAGTTTAGATGCTTTAGCCTCTTCAGATTTTATTTCTGCTTTAGTAGTGTTGAGGAAGAGGATATAATATCTCCATTGTATATACCCTTCTGCTTTTGTTTTTCTTTTATAAGTATATGAAGTATTTTACAAAAATAAATAAATTAGGTTGTTTAAGAATCAAGATAAGAAAGGGAAGGGAGTTACAACCATAAAAAGTAGTTTCTGGTGGGAGTTACTTACTTGAGAGTCAATGTAAACACTTTGGACATGGTATTAATCACCAAGGAATACAATGTGGATTTTCTTGAGTCAAGACCGTGGGAGACAAGATTGCTGGGAAAGAGTGGAGGATGATGTTTCTAGTCTTTTGAATGACATTGGGTGAGATATGATTAAGTCAAAAGTATGAAGGAAATATTTTTTGTCGCAAGTGTTTGGTGGGTGAATACTTATACCACTCTCATCTAATTATCAGTACACCATTATATAGCACCTTAAGAAGTTTATGGTGGTTTAACAACCTGACCCGTAACCTCAACATTATAATATTGCATTTGTCACTTGCCATTAATAAAGTGACCATATTTTCATTTCTGGAGAAATATAGTCCCTCACTTGCTCGTGTATTAAACATTCCAAGTGAGGATGCTGGTACCTTGCTAGCCCCCTACAGATTTTCCCCCTCTTCCTTGGTTTTTTGGATGGTGTACAGTAATAACTGCTAGCCGAAATACTGGCTGGTAACCCCAAGGGACTTAATGAGATTTGATCCCGAGGCCTCCATGAACTTTTGCACAAGAGCATCTACCAATTGAGCTAACCCTTGGGGCTTTAAAATTACCATATTAAACTCACATGTATCTTTGTGATATAACATAATTGAGCAAATTGACGTTGAAATCAATTTTATGTTATGGTGGTTATACCACCTAACACAAACATTAATCACCTGTTGGTCACATATTACCAATACTTAAACATAAGATGTACACTCCACATAACTGACCAACACGTGTATACCAGAACATATATGTGTACATGTTTATAACTTTGCTGACATTATTCTATCATCATAAACATTTTTTATGCACAATCTTTTACAAACAACCTGAAGCCATAAAAATATCTTTGTGAAACTGAATGCCATGAGATGGATTCACCTCCCAACCTTAAAATATTTCCTCAAAATGGTCAATCTTGAGCTAAGGCTATGAAGTGATATGGGCATTGACTCACATATGGTGGGTGGTAAAGTATATCATCTTGATCTCTCTTACTCCCTGGTATAGTTTAGTCCATGGAAATATGTCAAAACCTTCATTTGAAGTGTGGTTATGACAACTCTAGCTACCTTATTGGCCACTTAGCAAGTCAAGGATTTAAACAACATGGATTACTGCATCTTGATAGCCCCTACCAAATCCAGGCAGAAATTATGACAGTAAAGCATTCCATAGGGAAGACACTTCTGCTATAGGTAGCACCATACCCGGCTAGCCTCAACTAGGTCAAGGTCTCATTACTGGGCTCAACCAGATCAAGGAAAGAGCTTGCAATAATGTAATACCTTGCTAGTGCCAACTAGATCAAAGAAGTTAATATACTTACTAAACATCCTTGCTGGCTCCAACCAATGCAAGGGAAACATCATTGTATGTAGTCAGTTTATACCTTGTCAGTGCCAACTAGTTCAATGAAATTCTAGGCTCTATTAGCAACACTGTAACAGCAAGGCTTCCTATGTACATTACAACAACATTCTACCCAGATTGCTAATTGTAGAGTGTATGAAGTTCGAATTGTATTGCCAGATTTAGCACAATCTCCTGTGATGGAATTATTGGAAAGAACTCTCTAGAACAGCATCCCTAGAAAAGAACCTCTTGCAAAGGTGCATAAGATATAACTCTTATTTATAGGAGTGGATTAAATGTTTGTTCTGGCAGAGGTATAAATGTCCAAATCTGATTTCCTAATTATTCAGGAGGGCATCATATCTTTGGGAAGTGTAGCTATTTCCTATTTTTTCAGGGAAAGTGAGTCATTTGCCACCCCAAATCACATTTAATGCCTTGTCTCTTTTTAGACTCGAGGCAATCTTGATTCTTGCCACATACTAGCTTTCATTGATTTAGGCAATCTCTCGGTGTTTTCTCATTATGTCAAGGTATCAATCTGTGCATGCCACCTATTAATGAAACCTTTGCACTCAAGCTGCCATTTTATGAGGCAATGACATTCAATTAACCACTTTGATACTTTGCATTATTTTGTCAAGGTGTTAGAATGGGGTATTATAAGACCACTTTAATAAATATAGTCGACCTGCATAGGATGGGTCCAAAATGAGGCCTTTGGGTCCACATGATATATGATTTTGGGCCTGTAAGACCTAGAGAGCCTAAACTACATAACCATTAGAGGCCTGCAATGCTAATGATTATCCCAGTGATACAGAAGACATCCATCATAACAACTCTTTCCCATTGCATTTACGATGACAGTGAACTTGCATAGCATGAGCCTCGTGGTTTCACTCTATATGAAGTTTTTGGGCCACAGGGCTCAAATAGCTTACACTGCATAAGTGCTACAGGTCTGCAACGTGCGGATATTGCACCAATGATACACAGACAACCTTAAATAATGTGAATTATATGTAATAATTACTATATCTATCTATCTATTCTATATAATCCAACAAATGCATAAATTAAGATTTTGCAACATTTATAGTAGATTTTTGGTGTGAACCTACTACATTGAAATCTTAGTCCATCGTGTTTGTCACCTTAATTAACTTGTTCTTTTTAGGCATAACATTTCTGTCGTACTATAATTGTTATGCTGAAAAATGAATTTTCTTTATGCATGGGACATGTATTGAAAGAAGAGGAATACAGAAGAGCAGGAATATGCTTTTGTAGTAATATTTGTTCATTTTTCAAACCCAGGTTTCTCAAGCCTTTCTCCATCTACTGAAAGGTGCAAATGTGCAAATGCCACTTGAGTTTGTCAAGGAGATGCCGAAACCTGCAACAAAACTTGAAATTGACTTCTCTTCACTTCTTGGTCCATTGTTTTTCTTGTGGGTTATTGAGCTACTCTTTCCTGTAAGTATCAATATACTGAATTATGTAAGTTTGTTTAGTTAATTATTGTAAAGATATAAGTTGAATTCTTGTACATGCATTTATGAAGGTATAGAAGTGTGAATGAAAAGAGTCCAGGACACATAAATAGTAAATACAATACAATTCTCACACATATTGCATGTTTATGCATATTACATATTTGGTTTGACGTGAGGTGGATATGACAAAACTTCCAAATAGGCATGCATATTGCTAGCTGTGGTGTGCACCTAACAAGCACTAATTTGTACTTACATTTGAAAATTTWAAAAATCTTCATTCTAATTCTCTGTCACTAGATATATTCTTAAAAGAATGTTTTAACTACTCACTTRTTGATTTAAAAGTCTGTCACCTAAACAATCATTCTTGTCGGGATGATAGTTTCTATCATTGATAAACTAGATGCAGTTATGCTGGCCATAGAAGGAACATCAGTTACTGTAGAGATCAACAGTAGACATAGTACAAGCTATTTGCTTGGCTTCCAAAATTAGTAGCAAACTTAAAACTATTTTACAGGGAATTTATATGTACTGAAATAGTATTGAATGGAAGACTAGAGATTTTCTGGAAAAGGATTAAAAGATCCTAATCTTGATGTTAGCAACTGTGGACTTGAATCTTTCACAACATGGCTCTGAGATGCTATCATTTTTTGGGGAGTCTTTTATTCTAACAAGTTTCTTCACGTCATGTGCTAAAAATTAGAGAAAGGACTGCTCCCAAAACTGTAGGCAGTTACCATTGAAAAGTTTTACAGAATATTTAAATAGAATGAGCCAAAGCTTGGTTTGAAGAAGAGAGGGCAGATAAGGAATTGGRCATGAATAATTTGTCATTTGAATTTATTTGTGAATCAGATTTACAAATTATAACTATATTCATTTTACCCAAGGAAAGATGCRTTCCTACAAGAAACTGACCTTGACATTGGACTTGACACTTTAACCTGTTCAAATGGGCAGAGAAGCAAATAGGTAGTGTTAAAACTCAGCCTGCAATCCTCAGGGGGTAACAGCATGGTTCTCTAAAACYGTTGCTAGGCATTGTAATCAGGTTCCAAGGTTTTGAAAGATACCCCCTACAAATGAAAGAAAAGGCAAACCCCTTACATTTGTAATCAAGTTCCAAGTAATTGAYGACTGTTTTGGTGTATCTATAAGAACATTTACATGTGGCTGTAGCTTGTTATTTCAGACCCGTTTTACTAGTAGACAACACAGATTTGTGGGTTGCTAGGCATTGTAATCAAGTTCTAAGCTTTTCATATTGTTTTTGACTCCATGCGCATTGGTCAAGGGACTTTTCTACTTGAAATCGCCATAAAGTATTGATTGAACATCATAACTTTTCTGTTTCACTACTTTGAATTCAGTATTGAGCTTAAAGGGCAGATTGGTAATGCTGAATAGGGAATCCTTCGTCGTGCTGGAAAAGAACCAGCCTAAAAGTGAGGAGGATGACCACCGAAGTGACAGTGGGTGGTGTCRTTGTTGAAAAATCTCACTATCCCCAACACCTAGATACTTTACTTCCTTGTGTATTTTGTTGCTGATAAATAAATTACAACACAGAATAAAATATACTGGCTGGAAATAAATAAAACAATGGAAGCAATTTGGAAACCAAACTTCACACATGCACATAGAAATTCTTCCCTTCAAATCAACTTTTCATTAATAATGACTCCAAGCTTACATGGGCTCCCTTACTGGAAAAATGGCCCACTGAGGAAAAATACAAATAACAACAAACCTGACAAGTTTGGCCCTGAAGAAACCCTCTACCTGATCTGCCTGCCAGACACTCAGTTCTGCACTAGATTTGCCTGTTGGTCTTCAGATCTGCAAGATCTGCTAGATCTGCCTGCAGACACCTCAGATCTGCTCTAAATCTGCCCACTGGCACCTCAGCTCTGCACTAGATCTATCCACTGTCAATTTTCACGTGCAACTCTATGTGACTAATTTTCAGATTTGAAAATTACTTCCTAGTGATGCAACAATAAACCTTATCTGTTATCACTGAACAATTTTACACTGAAAATTATTCACTGAAAATATATGCAGTGGAAACAAAAAGATCAAAGACGGATCATCAATACAGAAGAGACACAAATTTTCTGTTCTGTAAATTTGTCAATTTCAGAAATTCTGATGGCAAAACCAGCCCTCCCAGCCAATACAAATTCACCAAAATTTGAGGACAACTTTGTTCTTCAATAACCAGAAAAATCAGCAAACACAAACTAACAAAATACTCGAAAATCTTCTCTGCCTGCAAATCTGCTCAGCTGCCATTGTACGACCTGCTAACGTCAGCCGTACGGCTGCTAACGTTAGCTGTACCTGCCTAGAAATTTCACACGTGTGGCCTGCAGAAACCCTCACATCTGCAGCCTGTTATTGCACAAATTGTAGGTTGGGCAAAGCCCGACCTAATCCACAAGATGGCGAGAACTATGGAAATACCTACCCACTGCCACCTTAGATAGGTACTCCCCTTGCTTTAGAGATGAGGGAATCACCTCAAGGGGGAATCCTGGGTGACCCTAGGGGGATTGAGATGGAGGATAGAGAGATAATGAAGGGAACCCTTTAGGTCAACGATGGAGGAAGTTAAAGGGCTTGGAAAAGAGTCTTGTTGAAAAAAAATGGCTGCCAAAGACTTGAGTACCTGCACCAATGTGTTAGCCCTGCCCGAAACAAGATAAATAATAGTGATACAAGCCTTAGGTCAATGGGACAAGCAAGTGAAGCTTGCTGTCCTAAATTACAGCAGTAAACAAATGTATATATCAGCGATGAAATCAATTATTTACAACAGAAATTACCATCAAAGCATCAAATATTTATTGAGTAATGAAGCATTAAACAAGTAGACAAATTCCCAATACTTTGGCACAATCTTTGATGGTAAGTTAGGGCTGCAAAATGGATGTTTTCAGAGATTTTTTCAAAGCAGCCAAATGGCTGTAGCAAAGATTTGCTACAGAAGCAACTTTTACCCCAAGAAACTAGCCAACAACTTGCCCAACAATAGCCAATATCAAGTAGATAAACAATAGCAACTTGCCAACTATTTTCAGTGGTAAAAACGTGAGAAATTAAGCTTGAAAGAGAGAGTTTGCAGCAGCCCTAATGGCTTTAGCATAAGTTTGTAACAGCAGTAAGATATCTTTGATCAATCAAAACGCCCTAGTGGCTCAAGCAATCTATTAAGGCAAAGAATTGATTCCACTTCGAACAAAATCAATATCTCGTAAAATCACACATTTTAATGCAAGTATTTTATTTCTCCAATGCAAAAACGATTAGTGCCTTGCCAATGGGTTATGAGTCTTAGTAAGTTAGTTTTAAGGCTAGGTTTTCAACTCCTCTAGGGGTGTAAGCCCTTTTACTCCCTAGAGTATGCAAAACCTAGAAGAGTAAATCTAGGAGGGTGTATGCCCATGTACTTCTCCTAGCAACCCTTGAAAAATGACTTGTCTAATAGCAATTAAAATGAACTTGGTGGAGGGTTTATGCCCTCATACTCCTCCAAGGGTTTTAAGAGAATAATAACTTGAAACAAGAAGAAATTACCAGTTATTGCAGAAAATTCTTTACAAATTTCAATGATAGCAAGGAAAAAACCCTAATTTACCAAGAAATATCATCCAAATGCCAAGACAAACCTCCAAGAAGAGTAGCGCACCACTTTAGCTCCACACTAGGCAAGATAGCATCCAAAAAATATTGCACAAGAGTGAGAAATTGATTTGCCCAAAGAGGGCGGAAATTTCAGCCAAGTATCTCCTCTCACATGAGAGAGTTATGTTAAAATGAAATGATTTTGGTCTTTATTTTTAGAAGACCTCTAAAATTTGTTTGTCCACATAAAATTAGGGTAAACCACAAAATAAGGGAGCCATCCCCTTTATTTTTCACCTTTACAATTTAATTTTGAGTTTACACATAAAGAAACCTTAGAAACATGATGTCATACCCTAAAAGAGCGACGTTTTGGCACTTTAAGCAAGTTGTTGACCTTGGAGAAGAAAACGTGGAGCCTCCAAAGGCTATCTCCCCATGATGCAAGGGATTCTCCACATCACAGTGTGCCAAATCATCATAGGACTTCACCATCATCATCAAAACCCTAGCCCAAGGGTGACGTCAAGCTCTCCAAGGTGATGTTTTGATCTTTTGAGGCCAAAAGTTGGGCTACGATGGGCTAGGTATCACGTCCAAGGTGCCTTCCCTTGCCTCCAAAGGAAATGTCCAAGCTCTGGCTGCTCCCATGGTGTGGGTTATGGCATCCACTCTGTGGGATTCCACCATCATCATCAAAACCCTAGCCCAAGGGTGACGTCAAGCTCTCCAAGGTGATGTTTTGAGGCCAAAAGTTGGGCTAAGATGGGCTAGGTATAACGTCCAAGGTGCCTTTCCTTGCCTCCAAAGGGGTTCACTAGTGGATATGTTCCACTAGTGGAGGCTGTGTGACTTAGGACAATAGCTGTGTGCTACCTCAGTGGATGTGTTCCATTGTCGGAGGCTGTGTGACTCCGGACAGTAGTTGTGTGCTACTTCGGTGGACGTATTCCACTGGTGGAGGCTGTGTGACTCTGGACAGTAGCTGTGTGCTACTTCAATGCACGTATTCCACTGGTGGAGGCTGTGTGACTCTGGACAGTAGCTATGTGCTACTTCGGTGGATGTGTTCCACTGGCGGAGGTTGTGTGACTCCGGACAATAGCTGTGTGCTACTAGAGTGGATGTGTTCCACTAGCAGTGACTGTGTGTCACTGGACAATAGTTGTGTACTATTTGGCAACAATTGTGATCTATTGGATGACATTATAGTAGATGTGTGCTACTAGCTGATTGTCATAGAGATTACCATAGATGTGTGTGCTATCGTTTGATCGCAGAGACCGTGCCTGATGATTCAAGCTACCGAAAGAATTGTAGCAGCCGTGTGCTTGCTAGCAGATTGCAGAATAGTCAGTGGACTACCAAATGAAGACATCGTGAAAGATGCCTCCCTAGCTAAGAGGGAGTGTTGATGTTTTGGTAGCTGCAGGAGGATCTTTCCCTCTTAGATAACCTTTCTTAGATGCGGAGAAGATTCCAGAAGCAAGAGATCCATTGAACAAATATTGAAATACCCTAGAAGAGAAGTTGGCCCAGAAGAATAAAGTAATAATGAAAAGGCACCTGTCCAGAGAAGAAGTCGACCCAGTTTAGTGGTCAAGAAGACTATAAATAGAGGACGTCTTGGCTCATTTGTTCATTCACTCACACTCTCCTAGCTACACAAAAGCAAGGCGCAAGTTTGGAGGAGGTGACGCAGTAGTTGCAGTTGCATAGTTTATTCTTGTTCAATATTTTGGTATCTCTCTCTTGTGTGCTACTCCTTGAGGAGATGCACTACCTTTGTATGGTGTTGCTGCTGCAACTGCGGTGGTATTTCTGGTTGAGCTAGCACTTGTGCTAGGGTTTATCTGATTGGACTTGCTTTTTGAACGAAATCTATCTAAGAAAGGTTGCTGGGTTTTTTCCCCCATTTGGGGTTTTCCCAGGATAAATCTCTTGTGTATTGTTTATTCTGCTGCTATGGTATAATTGATAATGTTGACTAAGTTAAAGAACACTAGTGCTCTATAAGTAAAGGAAAATCTAGCAGATCTGGACAACAAACTCTCATGGTTGTATGCCTATGTGGCTGTGGTAAATTTGTATCTGCTCCTAGCTCATTCATTTGCTAATAAGAAATATCATTTGCTGGCTTTTTCCCTCAAGCTTGAGAGGGTTTTTCTAGGGTAAAATCCTTGTGTTATCGTGCATGCTTCTATTCTATTTCTGTTCATGTATCTCTGCATATTCACTGTGAATAAATTGTAAATCAGCAAGAGGTATTTTAAGAAATATTATAGATCTGAACTATATTTAAATTTCAACAACCCCCTCACATCTAGGTGTAAATAAAGGATATTTTTCTCCTATTTGATCCATATCATGGACAATAATCCTGCAGAAAAGTTCCTTGGTTCTCCACAAACATGTGATCAATGATATGTTTTCCTCAAATCACTTTGACTCGATGACTATGGTGCTTGACATACAGGAGGTAACTTGTTTCAATGCTTCATATTAAGTGTTAATGTTTTATGCATGTGTCATGAAAGTAGTGATCATCGGTTGAGTCGAATAATGGATACTGATGCTCTAAATTTGTGCCTTTTGCCTTGTTTCACCTTSGTCGTCATCATGCTCTCCTAGATAAGTGTTGTCACTCTTGGGTAGTGTTGTACTACYGGGGGCTTTGATAGGGGTAGCATGTCCATATCCCTATCTATACATAACATTCTTCATCTTTGCCAATCTCTGTTTTCCCCTCTTTTGAGTTGGTGGTCATATGTCACACGTATAGGTTCATGCTTCATAATCTCATRAGAAGAAGGAGCTTGAATGCTCGAGGTTGATGCAACTATATATTAAAAAAAATAGGAAAAGAGAAAAATGCTAAAATCAAAATGCAAAGCAAATGACAAGGAACCAAAAGAAATAAAGCATGAGCAATGACCCCTCGCTATGAGGCCAGCACCCCAAGTCCTATGCAATGAATGCATATCTAAAAAAGGACTAAATGAAAATCAAAAGATAGAAAAGGTTAAATGAATAAAGAAAAAGCAATAGGGGTTTGGAAAGACACAGTGCCAAAGGAAGGGAAACTTATTGCATAAGCGCTCCCTCATTACAAAGGTGTTCATGTGGATGAATATCTTACACAACTTGACATGAGTATGGATGCCATTCATAAAGTTAAATTCCACACCATAACTTCTATCATCACATGCTCCTTGATGGGTTTCTTGGAAAAGACTTCTTCGTCTGGGTACCGACACATGTAAAGGGGATAATGATAACCCCCCCATAATTAAACTTGGCAAATTGTATGAATTCTATGAGTTATTGTGAACTTTGAAGATGATGCTTAATGTGATCTACCTAATGGCATTTACATTTGACATGACTCACTTCTTATGTTGTATTGGACTTGTGTACATGCCCTCTGATTGATGGTTATATTGGGTCGCTTGAGGCCCTCCATGGATGATGTACTTTGCATAGATATGACATGGATATGAGCCTTGGTCCTTTGGAGGACATTGAGGAGGCCACCTTGCACACTTGATGGAGGTCATCTCACTTCTTATGAGGTTGTTGGGATACTTTTGAGGTCGTTGCACATATTGAGGAGATTTTAGCACATATTTTGAGGATGGACAGCTTCAGGAGTAGTTATCTTTTGACAAAATGCCCAAAATTCTGCCAGATCAATGCCATTAGATGCAGAATGGCCACGGGTTTTCCGAAATGTGGTGATAATAGAAATTCGTGCAAAAATTGACACAATTATGGTGCTTTTAAAATTTGCCTCGAGCAGATTATTGCTGAGTTTTGGCCACTCATGGGACACCTTTGGAGGAGGTTGTTGAGGCTTTTGTGGAGGTCGTTCCACCTTTTAGGAAGTTGTTCCACATGTTGAGGAGGACGACTTGGCACTTGAGGGGAGTTTACTTGGTTTGGGGAGCATATTTGGGGTCTTTTGATTCATTCAATCATGTATCATGGATATTATTGTATAGGTTGTATAACCACATCATAGTTTATGTATTTTTTTACCATATCTCTAGGGTTTGTGAAGAGATAATGGTATTTTATATTCTTTTAGGCTAAAATCCAGGAGAATATTATTTTTATATTGAGAGGGTTGCTAGATCTCTTCATATAAATAGAGAAGCACTTCTCATTTGTAACTCATTGCTAGAACTTGCGGAGAACAATTATTTGTCTACTTCTTCTCTTCTATATTTGCTATGGATGGATAACTAGAGTGACTTCTTGAGGATGTTGTCTAGTGGATGCTTTTACAATTTCATGGATGCTCTTGGCTAGGGTTTTATGGATGAAACAATTTCTTGAGTAAGTGGTCTCACTTAATCTTGTTGGATTTTGTTTGTGGATGATTACAAGTGTAGTTGTACTTCTCTAGTGGTGGTGGTGCATTGTCTTCATATTTTTCTTTAACAAGTCCCTTCTTTAAACCCTTGGAACTTGGAAGACTACTAGTGGAGTATCTCCCCTTGAACTATCTTGAAACTTGTAAGGCACTAGGTGGATCTTTTGGAAAACCCTAGATATCACCCTAGATCTACTTACATTCTCTCAATGGAGTCCTTAGTTGACCCCATATGC
>JASDQU010438511.1:106575-117762 GCA_032191745.1 Picea mariana
ATCACTAGCCAAATCAACATGGCCACTTTGGGACGATATCTACAATCTGCTCATTTGTGGATAAGTACTGGAGCTTCACTTCTCTCTTCTGTACCATGTCTCGGATGAAGTCCTGCAAGAAGCTTTTGAAGTTGCACCACTTCATGACTTGCAACACTGGTTGTGACATACTCTGTCTCTGTTGTACTAAGTGCTACAGAAGTCTGCTTCCAGCTTATCCCGAAAATCGTAACTGATTCCAAGATGAAGCAGCACCCTGAGGTGCTCAATTTGTCTATTGCACTCCTTGCTCAATCGAAATTTGTATATCTCTGCAGCCTCACTTCATCCCCTGAGACAAATCATATCCAACTGTACCATTCTTCGCTGCCACCTACTGGCACTACCTTGGCTTCAACCAAATACTGGCTCAAGGTGCTCATTGCAAAGGAAATAATCTGGCTTGGCATTAACTAGGTACACCAAGGATCCAATCAACTACCTGTACATCGTGGGTACACCAAATCTAAATCTGAAGTAGAATCACTCAACTTCTTCAGATGTGTCATCATAGGTGTAGTCATGGACTTGCAGTCCATCATATCGAATTTCATTAGTATCCTCTAAATGAGGAAGATCTCATCTGATCTTGTCACACCTCTAATCCCAAGAGTACATCCGGCCAGGATCCTCCATCTTGAACTATGAGGCCAATTCCCTCTGTCGCTAGAGTAAGTCCTACTGTCCATTTTTCCTCACCGGATGCTCTCTCTATGACTGAGAAAAAATCCATACCTAGTCCTCCTGACTGGCTACCTCCTCAACTCATGACACCTATCTATCAGTCCTGGAATATGTCTCTCTCCCACCTGGATCTGGGGGGTGGAACTCCCTCTAAATAATCAGCTCTCTCTTGAGCCAACTGACTCTCTCTGAGATTAGGCTTACTCTGAGTCTGCATGCTCCCTCTGAAGCTTGACTCCCTCCGAGTCTATACAATCTCTGGAGCCATCTGCTCCCTCTACATCTTCTGAAGTCTAATCTCCAATGAACTGTCCTGGGAGGCTGCTCCTCCCTACTGCTTGGGACTGACTCCCTATGAACTCTAGCTTCCTCTGAACTGGTACTAGGTGGGGCCGTCTACCACACCACTGGTGGAGTCACTCGCTCCTCATCAATCTCCATGTGGAACACTCTGTATCCCACAAAAGTATCCTTCTTTTTGGAAGGTTCTAACTTTGTCTTTTTCACCTTAAGTATATTGATGTATACTGTCATGTATACAACTCCATGTCTGGATAGCTTGCTCCATGTCTCAAACTAGAGACCATCTAATCTGTTGCCTTCTGCAACTGTCACTATAGCTCCCTCTCAGAGCTATCACTTGTGACTTGCCCGGAACAAGCGCAATAACAAAAATAGTAGACAAGAACAATATTCTTATGATAAGGAAATAGGAACAAGAATAAAAAATGGGAAATAGGAACAACACTTTTCCAGTGTTGTTACCAATCATTCCTCCGTGGTAACCTGCCCGGAACAAAACAAGAACAAAAGACAAGAAAAACACTTTTCTAGTGTTGTGACTATAATATTCCCAAGCTGTTCTTTGCTTGGAAACTTAGGTTTTATGCTGATTTTTTTGAGTTTTTGTTTGTTGTTTTGCAGATCTGCCTTCAAGGCTTGCGTTATGGAGCTTATGTGGAGTTTATAGTGTGCAAGGAACAGGAATACAACAAATAACACATCCAATGACAAGATACAAGAGATTCAACACAATATCAAAGCAACAACTTCAGATCTGACCTTTATTTAAATAGTAGAAGATCCTGATAGAATAGATCTGTAGATCTGGAATAGAATAACTGAGATATAGCAACCCAACTGATGATAACCCTCAAATAGGGTAAAGAAGAGAAGATACAAGCCTCCAAAGGCCAACCAATCACCTGTAGGAATATACAAGATTAATGTCTTTCCCTCCAATAGCTGGAACCCCTCTCCTAGGCTGAGTTGCGCACTTCTCTGTGGCTGTAGCTCACCAAGATTTCAACCTTCCTCCTCTAGGCCTCCAAAACCCTCCAAAATTGGTAGAATAGTAGATCGGGGGATTACAAACCCCTCGGGAAAGTCTCAAGCTTAATGGAGGTGTTATGACACCCCAAATGAAGGAATCTCTTTGATGCAGTGCGCCCTCCTCCTCTAGAAATCTTGCCAAGCTCCAGATAAATCATATACTGAAGAAAGCGCCTAAAAAATGGCATAGGAAAGGTGCCCAAGGCCCAACAATCAGATCCCAATGGGTTTTGGCCACCAAAACCCCTTCCTCTCTCCAGATCGAATATCTCTACTTCAACCAGTGTGGCCTCTTGTTGGAAAACCCCAGAAATTGTGCGTTCCTTCTTCCTCCACTGACTGAGTAACCTGTAGCTTCTTTAGAATGGTGGGGGAGGAATATTGCACCTCCGTGACCAAGCTTGGACCAGGATAGGTGGGATATTTCACCATCGAGCTGATCTCTAGGGTTTGTTATCCCAAAACCCTCAAAACGTCTCTGGCTCTAGAGCTCAAGATGTAAAAGTAATAATATCTAGCATAATGAGTGAGGCACCCTCCTTTTTCTTTTATACCCCTGTTCTATTTCTCAGTTGAGTTAGTTGACCACCTTCTAAGTTTAACTCTTTGCTTTTCCTCATGTGGTCTTTTCTCCACTTACTTTACCTTTTTCCCCAAAGTCACTTTTAAATTATAACATTGTGCTTAGGTCAATACTTTGGGGTCTCTTAGTCCCCATGACTCATGAGACTATAGTCTAGTGGGGACAACTAGACTACTAAGTCTCTGCTAACCTCTTATCAAGAGGTGGGGTGCATTACAGTGAACTCCATAGTAACATGCTGGGACAAAGACACCAACCAAGAACATCTCCTAGAGGAGATCAATTCTATCTTGCAGACAAGTGCATCATTAATACTAAACAATGAGCATTTACAATGTACATAATGATTATTGTACTAATAATATTCAAGTGTCACTAAAAATTTCATAGCAAAACGTACTCAGCAGTAATAGAACTCTAAAGACTGTTGTCCCAGTTACAATATTTATTTAAGATGCAGCAATATAAAAATATCAAACCTGATATGGAAACCTGGAGTCTTAATTGTTAGGGAGGGTGCACTATTAATCTGAATGCACTAGATCCAATGATCCCTTTGGGTCATTGCTTGGACAAGGTCCCTTGTACATCCCCTGCAAACACCCTCATACTCTGCTAAATGATATAACTTGGAAACATATATAAGTGCATACCTCTCAAATTTGGAGCACCATCCAGCTTGTCTTCTAATCTCAAGGTTTGCGCAACTGGCAACTGCAACTGGCGACTGGCAACTACAACTGTAACTGGCAACTGCAATTGGCGACTGGCAACTGCAACTGCAATTGGCGACTGCAACTGCAACTGGCAACTGAAACTGCAACTGTACAGTGGCAATATTTCAACTAGCTCTGAAACCATGTTGATGTTTATATGATTCTCAGCTCTTGATAGTTATTCCCTTATGATTAATAACAAGATACACTTTCATACAACAGTTATCATAGAATAACTATACACTGAAAATATCAACTAAAATACTGCAGCAGAAATGACAAGATCTAAAAATATTAACCATGCACAGTAAACACAAGAACAAAACACAAGAACACAAGAGTTGATCCTGGGAAACCCAAACTTGGGAGAAAACCCAACAGCCTTTCTCTAGAAGAGTTCAGTCCAAAATATTACCAGTACATCACCATCAATAGCCAAAATACCATACAGAGAAGATCCTCCCCAAGGCTAGCATCACCAAGACCTAGCGCCTCAATAAGATGACCAAGAATAACCAAGCAAGAGCTTCTCCAAGTGTGGTGCACTCTCCAAGATAACCAGTAACCCTGAAATAGCGAAACTGCCAAAAATGCAGCTGCAACTGCCTTGTGCGCACAGCAGAAGGAGCTGTCTGACTATCAAAATGAAATGAGCCAGTCCTGTATTTATACTGATCTGGGCACCAGTCTGGGGCCTCGAGACATGATCTTCATAGTTACCCCTAGACTGAGAGGGTAACATGCCCTATTCTTTGCTGGACTGTATGACCTAGTTTGGCCTGTCCTGGATGAGGCCGTATGACCTTCACTCGCCCCTCTTGTCTGCTGTAAGACTCGGCCTGAGTAAGGCCTGCTGCTGGCTGCCTGGTATGGCCTGTTGCTGGCCTCTTTCCTGCTGCCTTTAGCACCCAGATTTGCCCTCCTCAGCTGCTGTTTTCCCTAGCACAGTTCACCCTCTCTTTCTCAACCTCAAGCACCCTCTTTCTCTTCTCAAATGAGTGAATGTGTGCCCCTCACCCTCAGCCTTCTCTTTATCTTTCCTTTACCCTCCTTCTGGCTTGAGATGTGTGCCCAACATAGTCTCCAATGTTCCAGATTGAAGTGCCCCTCTTGCCTGGACCCCACTCAGCACTCAAGTAATGCGCCCCACTAGCCCGGGCCCCACACATCACTCAATCAGAAATTTCTAAAGTAACTTTAGAACTGGGTCCCAAAAGTCAATGAAAAATCAGAATTTTGATTTTTCATACTTTTCCTAAGTTAGACTTAGGCCAAAGACAAATCTATTGTCCTGGGTTATGTTTAAACTTTATTGTCCCCTGCATGCCTTGGACACTAGGCAAATGCATGGACACCTTCTGCTTCTACAAATTTAACATTAAGCTTGTTCAATATATACATGATTTTGTTACAATAGTATGGCTCGACACATTTCAAGTTCAATTACCTTAATACAGGCGCATCATACAAGTCTTATTTCTAATCATGCATTATATAGTCATTAGCATGCCATATAGTTATATTGAGTACATCTATTAATCTCACACACAACCTTAATAATAACAAGCAAAAAAAATACAATGCATCCATCCCAACAAACTCAGATGCAAAACCTAACATCATTCCAAATTCTAATGTAAATTTCTGTTCGTATAGGAAAACTTCATGTTTATTCCAGACTTGAAAGTATTTCAAAAAAGGATAAAAATCCTAACAAAACAGTATACTTATACTGCATAATTTTTCCGTGCAAAACCCTAGCATAAGCATATAGATCAAAAGTTGGAAAGTAATGATAAAGCAATAACATGTAGGGTTAGAACCTAGAAGGCACCATATAAATACCATTCCATGTTGAATTAGCCACTTTGAAGATGTGGTTCAGCTCTTGAAATCCTCTTCCAAGCATATTGAAACCCCTTACTAGTAGAATGAAGAAGATGAGGTGAGATCATTCTATAACGAGCAAAGTAAAATGTACATAATAATGACTGATAGATTGCCTTTATATACCTCCCTCTTGTCTTAACCATGGCCTCTATATAACTTTAAGTTAAGGGTTCACCTAGTTCTAAATGAGAAAAGACATGGTTTTCTAAAGAATTGACCCATTTGTCATTGGATTGGATACTCCAGAGCTCAGTTGCATCAAATCTTTTGAAATTGCAGAGTTTCTTATGTGGTGTCCCGGCATGGCCTGCAACCAATCAATTCATAGGGAATGATGAAACCCACAAAATGGATATGCACAAAGGAATTAAACCTACATTTTAGTATTATTTCTTTCTCCAATTTAGTAATAAATCTCTAAAATGATTTCTCAATGTCTTTCATGAAAGTTAAATAGCCATTAGTATACATTGTGCAACACCTCGCTTTGAGAAAGTGGGCAAGTCCTCGTAACAGATTTCCTGGAATACATTCTGATAATTTGGCAAATAACTTCTAGTTTTGGACTAAAGTTTGCTTTCCATGCCTGACTTACAAAATTCGGTGTCATACATTGGTGCAGGTTATTTTAGCATCATTGGTGTATGAGAAGCAAAACAATCAGCGGATTATGATGAAAATGCATGGATTAGGAGATGGGCCATATTGGATAATTACATATGGTTATTTTTTGGTTCTTTCAATTATCTACATGGTATGCTTCGTTGGTTTTGGCAGTGCTATAGGTAAGCTAGATGGTCGATTTGTCTTGCAGATCTCTAAGTAGAATTGTGAGATATTATCCCTGGTTCAGATTCCATGTAAACCAACTCCTTTGCTGCAGGTTTGAAGTTTTTCAGGTTGAATGATTACAGCATACAGATTGTATTCTATTTCATATACATAAACTTACAGATAGCACTTGGATTTTTAGCAGCAACTGCTTTCTCTGATGTTAAAACTGCTACAGGTAATATGGTCTACTTCAGAAATGAGATTCTTTTCTTTATTTGGTCAAATTTATTTGCATTACATGTTGTTTACCAGCATGGGTACTTCGTTTTTGTTTACACTTTATGATGTCTACGCTAATTCTTATTTTTTACTTTGGCAGTTGTTGGATATCTCTACAACTTTGGCATTGGACTATTGGCATCCTTCCTTTTTATATTCTTTGTGGAGGATACGAGTTTTCCAAGTAAGTCTCGGTATAGTCAGAGACTTGTGGAAGACATAGAAAGTAATCCAAACTCTAAAATACTATGGGGATTACAAATTGTTCAAACTTAAAAAGATTTTGAATTAGGGAACAGAATGCCATAAGTGGAACACTTATACTTGATTTTTCAAATATGGTTGATTACAAAAACCAGAGTATTTTGGTTGTTACACTTTTTCCCTATATGAATCCTTATTACCTGGCTGCCAAGTATTAAAAGATGTCTTGAACACGATGTCGCTTTATTCATGCTTCAACAATCCTATCTTTTAGAGCTTAAATAAAATACTGTTCATTATAACAAGCTCTCCCAACTATGAATGATATCATTGCATATCAAATCTATGTTATTAATCTTTGATTATTTGTCTAAGAATGTTTTGAATGAAACATTTATTTTAAGTTCAAACATTTTGACTAAAACCTTAAAGAATTTAATTTTCTTTATTTTTTTATACAGGAATCTGGATCTTGGTTATGGAGATTGTACCAGGGTTCTCTCTGTATCGAGGGCTTTATGAGCTAGCAAATTATGCTTTAATGGGAGTCAGTCAGGGCACTGTGGGTATGCGATGGAAAAACTTAAATGATCATGACAATGGCATGAAGGAAGTTCTGATCATAATGTTCATAGAATGGCTTATTATACTTCCAGCTGCATACTATTTAGATCAAGTGGTTTCATTAGGAAGTGGGATCAGGAGGCATCCTTTATTTTTCTTAGATCACATGAGGAAGAAAAGTAAGCAATCCTTCAGGAGACCAAGCTTAAAACAGCAGAGTTCTAAAGTGACCGTGGAGATGGAGAAACCTGATGTTGCACAAGAGGTCTGTCGCTATCACTCATTCTGCCTCCTTATGTGTGCATATCTTTTATTTGTCAGGAAATTAATAGAAAAACATTATTCTCCCCAACGCATGAATTTAAGAGCAGATAGTGAACTTTGGGTGTTGGCAAAATAGTAAATACAATTCATTGGCTTTATGTATTTTTAATAAAACTTCGTACTTGAGTTTGTGCTGTCATTATTAGCTTGCATTACTTCTTTAAACCTGAAATATTCCTGTTTTGTGTTTCATTCGAGAAATTTTTTCTTATCTGTGTTCAGAAATTTTTGATTTGGAAGGTTTACATGGCTATAGAAAGGATGTACTATGATATGACCTCAGCATTTATATTAACCAGAAACACAAAAGCTTCAGGCACTGATCATAAATATGAAATCTTTAGCCTAATGAAGGAATTGTCAGTTTTGAGAACATGAAGGGATTCCTGTAGAGATATCGAGGAAACTAAGAAAATAAGGCCTTTACTATGAAATCCATAGAAAGATCTGTAAGTCTCTTAATGCATAAGGGAATTCTGTGTCTCAGCTCAAAAGGGCCAAACATAATATGAAGTTTTGAGTTACTTACCTAGCAGTCAATGGATTAGTAGCACATAAAAAGGCTTAGACACAGCCAATCCTGTCTCTTGCAGATCTGCATCTTAGTCAAGGAGAAAAATGGAAAAACAACGTACAATGCCATCATAGACAAATCAAGGTGACACATCATGGACTTAGCAAGGACTTGGAAGATGCACCGAAAAGAGTCAACTTGGTGACTTTGTACAATACCCCGGTATATAAGAAATACATAAAATATTCAAAGTTACACAAGAAAAAAATCAACGATTTTCCATTTCATAACAAATATATAAGTAGATTCTAAAACAAAAACATAAGCTCATGTAAATATTAATTAACTTCACTATTTGGAAGGTGGAGTAGCAGCCGAGTGAGCTATGGATGCACAAAGGAGCTTCAAGGAAGCTTTGGTAGGAGAGGTGATTCTTCCTATTACCTCCCCAACTTGCACTTAGTGATAAAAGCTGTAATCCACAAGGTGCAACCTGAGAGGGAACTACTAGGACAGTCACCACTGTCCCCTAAGCAACCTATCCTCTCACTTTAGGTTGGCTCTTCTCCAACTCAATGGGGGTATCCCTAGCAAGTAGGATTACTAAAGCTATAGTCAATGAAGCTAAAAGGTGATGTGAAGAGATAGCTCTAGTAAAACAATGTTTTTGTAGGTTTTCTCTTAGGAAGTAAAAGAGTGATGGAGGGATCAAGAGATTAGTGCCAATCCAACAAGGGCAAGTGGATTCAAGAGGCCAATCCAAGAGGGAAGACTCATCAAAGGGTTAAAACCACAAGGATCACAATATGCATGTCACAAGAACTTAACATTGTTGAAAATGGAAGTGAAGAAATGCTAGGAGGACCTTAGGGGTGTGGCCTACACAATGAAGTATTACAAACAATTATAGAAGATGATAGAAGCAAGATAATACATTCGTGAATAAGACATCGAAGGGAAAAAGAGGGAGAAAACTCCTTACATAAAACCCTTCCAGCGGGGTAGATATATGCTTCAAAAATGGCCCTGAAAAGCAAGTTCTAGCAATCTCTATAATACAAGCAACAATTTAGAAGCATTAGAACCGTAAGCCACACATTCAAAGAAGAAAACCTTTACACATCACATATGCTTCAAGAAATATGTATCCATTAAGCTCCAAGGAGGAGAAACTCCAAAAATCCAACCATAACTACAAATGGAGAGAGCTACTCTTTAAATAGAGTCTAGCTCCATCTCCCTTTACAATAAAATAATAATTGTTTTCCTATAATTACTAATCTCTTCAGGGAATATAATAAAATAACCTTTTCAACATCTTCATTACTAAAATAGCAATGATTTGTTGAAATCTACTTTTTTGTCCAAGAAGAATCAATAAAATATGCTAGGAAAACAATACAATAATGCCCTCATTAACCAATTCCATGAGACAAGTCAACAATAATAAAATAAAGGAGTTGGTCATGCAACAACCTTCATAAAGCTCTCCAAGTTTAAGTGTCCTATCAATAGTGCATACAAATGTGTGCTATGTGGTCCCAAGAGATAGGGTGCTCCCCACAATGGGCATACGTCAATAATGATCTCCCAAAATAATCAAAGTACCCAAGCAATAAAGGTGGGACGCTCCTCAAATGAGTGCTCAAAATGCGGCGAGAATTTCCCAATGGCAGATTTTGAAAACACCATAACTATGAAGTGCCTCAAATCTGAATATAAAATCTCATACAATATGTAATAACCCTCCCTAAGTCGTATGGATTTCTATCTACTACTGCAATATTTTAGTGATTGTTTGGCACAGAACTTTCATCGAACACTTGACAAACAAGCCCAAATACCAATATAAAGCCCTCTTATCGCTGCTGTAGTGTTTTGAGTGTTCTTCTGGTTCATGAATTATGTCAAACAGTTCATCATCATGCCCAAGACCCACTGTATATCCCCTTCTTGCTGGCTGCTACAAAAATTTATGTGTATTTCTGGTTGGGGACTTTTGTCAAACACTTAGGCTGTAGGTGCCAATCCATTGTAAACATTCTCTTGTCCCTGCTGTTATGATTTTATATTTTCTGCTATGTTTTCTTGAGGTGTTTGTCAATGAATAAGCATGGTTTTGGTAGCCAATAAACTATGTAAAAAGTGTACAAATTACAACAAGAAGTTTATAATGGAAAAACAACTCAACCAACAGTGAAATGAGCATAAATCAGATCTGATTTTATTTATGTTCTGACCTTGTTACTGTTAAATTTTTGAATACTAGACTAACTGCAGTAAATAACCAGGATCTCAAGAAGATTAACCAAGCACAAATTACAAAACAAAATTATGGGTTTGCTCGATTTTCCATAGGAAATGCTCTTCCATTGCCACCCAACCATAGGCATCCTCAAGTACCACCCCCGAGCAGAGCGTAGAAGTTATCCTGGGAAACCCTTCTACACAAGGGAAGAAAACTCATCACCTTTTCTTATAGAGAAGATTAGTGCCAATACAATATAACCATGAACTAGTTATATCTAGTAAAGTAAACCATCAAGAAAGAATCCCAGATAACAAGTACTTATCTTTTCTGCTCAGATATGTACTCTAGAACACCCAAGGAGATAGCTTTGCTGCTGTCCAATGATGGCTCAGATCACTGTCTCAAACTGTCATATATCAGCCTCTTATATCTGTCACTTTGCTGCCTCAAGGCTGCTGTTATAGGTGTGCCCAATCTGCTGTTCAAGCACAGAAATATATGCTGCTACAGGTGTGCCCAGATTTGCATCAGACTTAGCCTCTTTGCTGCCTCAGAATAGGCTCCTTTCGCTGCCTCAGAATAGCCCCTTTGCTGCCTCAGAATGGCCCCTTCACTGCCTCAGAATGGGCTCCGTTCGCTGCCTCAGAATGGGCCCCTTTGCTGCGGCTGCTACAGAGATATATCAGACCGAATTTTTCATGTCAAAATGAGAAGGATAGTCTCATATTTATACTAATCTAATCAGTGGACTTTTCCAGTGGGGCCGACTTGTCCTTTATGGAAAAATTATAATTTCCCATTATAAGTTTCCTGTGGGCCGACTTCTCTTTTGGACCATTATAATTTTACTTTATTATTCTCTATGGAGCCGACTTCTTCACTGGGATCTTTCTTGACTTCTTTGGCATCTTCATCTATAAGAAAGGGTTATGCAGGAGGTGGATATCTCCCACAGCTACCAGAAACATCAACACTCCCTCTTAGCCAGGGAGGTATTCTTCATGATGTTTTTCCTCTGGTCCTCTTAGCCTTG
>JASDQU010438512.1:4480-17477 GCA_032191745.1 Picea mariana
GCCCAGAACTACAGTATTGTCGAAGATTTGTCCCAAGCACCATCTGCAATGTCATCCCTCGAAGTCCTTCAGAGTTTTCCTAGACAACAGAAGGCACTATTGAAATCTATTGGTGGAATCGACCCCACGGATACGAATTTAATAATTTTTGACTTGGAAGATCACATTCCAAGGTTACCCCCTCAACTCGCATTCCAAATACAAGTTATTGTCTGTGACAAAAACATTTGTAGAATGGTTATTGATGAGGGTGCCTCAACTTGTGTCATGTCTATTACCTGCTGGAAAGCCATCGGCTCTCCTCCTTTGAATGAATCCCACAACACGCTCAAAGCCTTCAAAAGGTCTAGTTTTAAGCCTTACGGTGTCCTCCCTTCATTGCCTATTACGTTAGAAGGAAAAATGGTTCAAGTCGAAGTGGAGGTCTTTGACGCTCCTCTCGATTAGAACCTTCTACTTGGTCGTAGCTGGATTGATTCCATACATGTAGTTGTGTTGACGCTTTTCTGTGTCATGCATTTCACACATCAAGGAAAAGTTGTTATCGTTGACCAATTGGCCTTCTTTCACTCCGATGCACGTATCGGCAACGTGTCGTTTATTGCAAAAAAAACCCCCTAGATACGAGAACGTCAGTGTGGGTCTTCTTAAAGATTCCTCGTTAATGGTTACTTTCCCCATCCCACCACCCGATGTTCCACATCCATTTGTCACCTCGATCAACATGATCTCCATATCTGTTCACAGAACCCCTACATCTTACGACCCATGGATGGTACCCAACCCCGGCGATCATCTTCGTTATGGCGACAAAATGCCTTTGAGTCTAGTTGAATCCGCTTATCAAGCCGTTCAATCGGTAACCCCTTCTACCCCCTCTCTTGGTGATTTATCTCCAGATCCATTCCGCATCATTTTTCCCATGGACAAGATGATTATGTCTATTATGTCCATGGAAGACACCCCTTGGGATGATGGACATCATCGTTCCATCCTCTTCCTGGAACAACACACCATCAAGGGTTACCAAAGGATCTCTATCGTTGTCGTCATTTATACCATTCCTAAGTCTACACATGATCTATTCTACGAAGGGAACTTAAGTAATATCTCACCCACCATCCCCCTCAACATATCCATAAAACCTAGAATTGTCGAAAATGTGCATATCGGAGCTTCGTGTTCCCATGACGAAGTTGTCACCTACAAGTCTCTTTTCCAAGAATTTTGTGATGTCTTCGCCTGGAGCTATGAAGAAATGTCAGGTATTGACCCTGACATTGTGATACATGAGATTAATACATACCTAGATGATAAACCCGTTCGGTAATGACTTTGTCCGGTCCACCCACGTAAAGCGACCGCTATCAAGCTTGAAGTTGAGAAACTTCTCAAAGTTGGCTTTATTTACCCTGTGGCTCTAACTGACTGGGTTTCCAATCTTGTCCCGATCGAAAATAAACAAGGCACGATCCACGTGTGCGTTGATTATAGGTACATTAACAAAGCTTGTCCTAAAGAAAACTTTCCTATCCCCTTCGTTGACCAGATCATCGACGATTGTGCTGAAAGTGAAATCTTCTCTCTGATGGATGGTTTCTCCAGATACAATCAAATCAATATCGTTCTCGCAGACCAACACAAGACCGCTTTTATTTGTCCTTGGGGCACTTTTTCCTATCGGAAACTTCTATTCGGTTTAAAGAATGTTGGCGCAACTTTTCAGCGTACAATGTCTTATGCCTTCCATGATATAAATCACATTGTGCGACCATATCTCGATGACTTACCCGCTCATTCCATGCACCATGTGGATCATCCAATACACCTCCACGCCATTTTCCTTTGATGTCGGTTTTACCATATACACTTGAATCCCCACAAATGTGTTTTCTATGTAGAATCCAGCCAACTTCTAGGCTTTATTGTTTCACATCAAGGGATCAGGGTAGATCCTTTGAAGGTTGAGGCAATTCTCAATCTCCCTCCTCCTTCCTCACTTCGCCAGTTACAAAGTTTGCAAGGGAAGGCAAACTTTCTCTCTCATTTCATCCCAAACTATGTTGAGCTAACTCTTGGATTTACGCGACTGCTCAAGAAAGGTTCTGAGTTCATATGGGATACCACTACCAACAAAAATTTTGAAGCTTTGAAACTGTCTTCGACACGTACCCCACTACTCTTCCCACCTGATTACAATCGGGATTGTTTCCTTTACCTCGCAGCCTCGGACTATACCATCGCTATGGTTCTCGTCCAGGAGGTTGATTCTCATGACGAACATGTCATTTATTACTTAAGTCAAAGTCTCACGACTACTGAAACCATGTATTTACATGTTGAAAAACTGGCCTTGGCAGCCATCCAAGTTGTTCAACGTTTCCGGCACTATATCCTCTCTCACAAGAC
Organism: Picea mariana; assembly: GCA_032191745.1. Taxonomy (NCBI): domain Eukaryota; kingdom Viridiplantae; phylum Streptophyta; class Pinopsida; order Pinales; family Pinaceae; genus Picea; species Picea mariana. The sequence continues at coordinate 6,890 of JASDQU010438512.1, forward strand.
TACGGTAATTTCTAACTGCAACCCTATGCAACACATTATTACAAGGCAATTGCTAGGGGGCAAATACTCCAAATGGATCGTAATACTCCAGGAGTTTGACTTAGAATTTGAACGCACTAAGTCCAAGAAATCCTTGGTTTTTTCCGAGTTGATATGCGACCTTCCCTGCTCTGAGACGGAAAATGTAGTGGTTGATTCATTACCTGATGAATCCCTTTTCCTAATTAGTTCTGATGACCTTTGGTATGAAGATATCATCATATATCTCCAAACCCATAATTTTCGGCCCACTTTGTCCAGCATTGACCATCGTCGAATATGCTACCAAGCCCATCAGTATATTATCCTAGGTGATACTCTTTATCCTCATAGGATTGAGTCTATTTTTCGACGCTGCCTCACATTTGATGAAGCCGAGAAAGCCCTAAATGACTGCCATTCTAGAGCTTGTGGTGGTCACATGTCTGGGTATGCTACTACCCAGAAGATCTTACAAGCAAGGTATTTTTGGCCTTCTTTATTCAACGATTGTATAATTGTCATCCAAAAATGACACACTTGCCAAACCTACAACAATAAAATATGATCACACCCTGATCCTCTACACCCTATGGTCTCCATTGGTCCTTTTGCGAAATGGGGAAGCGATTTCATGACATGTCACCCTCACTCGGCCGGGGGGCATGGATACATTATTGTAGCCGTAGATTATTTTACGAAATGGTCCGAGGCGATGCCAACATTCAACAATAGCAGAAGCACTGCAACATTATTCATATTCAATCACATCATTGATCATTTTGGTGTTCCTCGGGCTATCATTACTAATCACGGTAGCCACATTAGAAACTTTATGATGTCCAAACTCACTAAAAAGTTGGGTCTTCGCCATGAAAACTCAACACCCTATTACCCACAAGCCAATAGCCAAGTCGAAGCAATAAACAAGGTCCTCATTACCATGCTTCAACGAATGATATGGATTCACAAAACGAGTTGGCACATGATGTTGTTTTCAGCATTGTGGGCTTACCGGACATCCGTTAAGTCTGCTACCGGGTTTACACCATTCCAATTAGTTTATGGTCTAGAAGCCATCTTGCCGATTGAATGTGAGATACCCTCCCTAAAACTAGCCATCAAACTTCTCCCAAACACTTCTGCCAAAGAAGAACGTCTGTTGTATCTCATGCAATTAGACAAAACCCATTGCGATGCCACCCTAGTTATAGAATCCCAGAAGAAACGCGTCAAAGCCTAATACGACAAACATGTCAGGCCACGCATTTTCTCCATAGGTGATCTAGTTCTCCTTTACGAACAAGATCGGGATATGCTAGGATCCAAAAAACTTGAAGCTATGTTGGGAGGTCCTTATATCGTCAGATGAGTTTTGGAGAAAGGAGCTTACGAGTTGGTGGACTACGACGATATCCCTTTGAGTGAACCCAAAAATGGGTTGTACTTAAAGAAGTACCATGCCTAAGATCACCTGTGCATGAGTGCTTGTATTTTATTGTATCATATTTTTTGTGTGTTACTGTAGTATGATTTTTCGTTATTTGGTCTCTTCCCTCGACTGCTTATGTTACGTTGTGCTTGGTTTCCAGATGTCGAAGTATTCGCTACCCCACATTGGCTTCGCTGATGGCGCTATCCATAGTACTCAGAACCTTACTTTTGCTACATGGGAAATTTACGCACCTACAAACGAACTTATCAGTCTATGAGGTGTGTGCCTTGGTCGTGCAACCAATAATATTGCAGAATATAGCGTCATCGTCGAATTGTTGATTGATGCTATTTTGCTTGGTATCTTCCACTTGGTTATACAACTCGATTCGCAACTAGTAGTACTATAGCTAAGTAATGTCTATGTTATTCGAAGTCCTAGTTTATTACGAGTATATTTACAAATTCACCTCTTGGAATGTTATTTTGATTATATTGAGTATCATTACATTCCTAGATGTCTAAATATATTGACTGATGCATTAGCTAACTATGTGTTAGACAGACATTTGGGCCATTTATAAACTAATCACACATCACATGTATCACACAACACAAAATAAGCCAGTAGAAGATGTATGTATGTATATAACGATCAAAAGTTTTTACAAAAAGTTTCTGTCCAAGGACCAAAATCTCAAAATATGAAGCCCATAGCTTCTACAAAATAGCGTCATGGATGATGCTCATGATAACACACAACTGCTCAGGCTACCCTATGGAGCAGTCGACTGATAGACTCGGACACGCCCACAGTATGGCACTGGTAACGTCTAGGGATCTCCCCAATAGTAATATCTGGGATGTCCACGGTCAACCCCTCCAAGTTCTGTTCCACTGCCTCGTAGTCTTCGGCATCCCATATCACCACTGGAGCCACCTCTCCTCACCATTGAATAGGAGATGTTCCTGGAGGTCGATATGGCCCCACATCTGTGTCATCAAAAAGAGATTTTTTGATTAGTTCTTGGACAAACATAAAAACATTTCATATGATAAAACTTGCAAAAATATTTAAAAAGAACAAAATGTGTACTTCTTACCTAAGTCACCCCACTAAGCATCCTCAGGCAAGGCCAAATTCGGATCCCCTCGAAAATCCAAACCAACGTATGTGTAGTCGTCAATCATCAGCATTTGGGGCCTTAACCAGTCAAAAAATGAATCAGTGTACTTGATTATAGGCCCAGCTACGTGTCGAGCCATGAGGTTGCACCACCTCAGCATCCTCAGATCTTGTGGGGTCGGTAAACCCCAATCAACCTATAGTTGCAGCAGTGGGACCCTCTCGAGGAAGAATGACACCAAAAGTGATCTGTACCCAAACTGCTTCAAGTCACCCTTTCGGCACTTCATCAATTGTCTTTTCATACTGCGGAGAACTGCATCCGACCAGTTGAAGACCCGAGGCTCTATACACTCTATGGAATATTGGAAGTAGCTCTAGAGAGCCATGTGTGGAGCTGCACTCCTAGCCATGCATGCGATATTGAACAAGATGGTTCGCAGGGTCAAATCTTGGACCCCCAAAATGGAAACCTTACCCTTTCTCCTCTCTACCTCAAGAACACAATACTAGCGACAATACTCACTCATAGGGAGCTCGCCGCCTCTGCCTATGGTCAAAGTAGCATGGTATCCATGCCATGACAACCTCGTTAGAAAATAGATATCCTCGATATCTAGGGTCAGCATGTGGACCCCCACGTGAAATAACTGTTGGTCAACGTCCCACATATGGACCAGGTATTCCAACAACCTGATTTGGGCTCTCATGCTCGAAATCCTGAAGAATTTCAATAGCTCACAGTCCCGAAGGGCAATGACTATACCCAGGTCATTCCCGGCAATGGCATCATCCTCCTCATGTTCTCTTTCTCGCCACTCCAACATTGTGATAATCAAACACCTGCACAAGAGCCATGAGAGAATAGTTAGCAACTGGTTTCAAACTTTTGCATAATTTTTATTGAGAAAAACTTAACTTTAAAATTCATGTTTCGGCCCTTGCAGGTGAGCCTTTGGCACAGTGCGAGAATCCTAGATTCTCGTAGGTCCCGCAAGGCCCACCTGCGAGAATGCTTGAGCACATGGTGTGACCCTAAATTGGACCTAAAACCCTAAAATTTGCCAATAAAAACTAAAAATAAACCATGAAAAAGTTGAAAGATCAAGAGCTTACCTCATTGGCTGAAACGGTTCACCGAATGATCGCTTGTGCCTCCCGCAATCGAGCAAAGAAATTCGGGGGAAAATGAGGTATGTTGGACAAGTTTTTGGAAAAATCATAATGAAATGGTAAAAAGCCCTTTTTACCAATATTTATTCACTTTTTACCATTTTTGTTGATTTTTTATATTATTTTGTCAATAAAACCTAATGCCCTAATAGTCCTATGAGTGTGGTTTTTTGTAGATATAGCAACTTTGAAGTCCGAACGAAGAGGTATGGGTGTTTTTTCTTTTTGTCGCATGTACGACTACTTTTTAGGGTTTTTAGAATAACCTCGAGCTCAGTCTTCGTTTGTTCTCGTGCTCGAAAATATATGAGAACGTAACCGAGTATAATTTTTCTCGTCTTTTCGTACTCGTCATGGTAACACGAAAATGGAGAACATTAAGGAGTATCCTTTAAGCTCTTTTCATGCTCCATAAAAATGAAAAGATTGCCAAGCGATCTTGTTCTCTTCACGCTCGTTAAAGTATATGAAGAAAACATTCGACGGGCGATAGTTTATCACTTTTTTGATCTCGTCGAACTTATTTATGAAAAAGGAACTAGGAGAGTTCTCTTTAAGTTTTTTTCAGACTCTCAAAACATGAAAAACTCCCGAGTTTTCTATCCTTGCTCTCGTTAAACAAACATCGACAGACCCGTAATGGGACCGAACCACTCCTTCATAGGGTTCGTTAAATATACTCCGAGGGACTCATCTGAAGGATGAGCTTACATCAACAAGCATATGTTATCCTCCTCAAGCTTGTGTAAAAATAAAGAGGTACTCCCCAGGAATGGTGGGGGGAATTTTGGGAAAGGGATGTGTTTTCGTATTCATATTAATGGCAGTAAGCGTCGCTCTTGAACATGATATCCCCTATTCATCATTTGAATCCGGGTTGGGAAATCCATTTGTCTCTCGTTCGACTTGATATCAGGTCATATCTTGGGTCGTCTTTGAGTCAGTGCTGCCAAGTCCTTAGTCGTGTCATTCATATGTTCAAGAGAAGTTCACACAAGCCCTCTATTGAGTCGGCCATCTGCATTTGTCCATTCTTACTATGTCGGCCTTCCCTATGTTTGTTTCGACTCGTATTCATACTTTGTCTCATCCTCAAAATTTGTTACTTATTTCATGTCATTGATGGGGGATACATCAAGGCCCTTCTGTGATGAGTCTTGTTCCGTCGACTACAACTCATTATCCAGAAATGAGACTTAGAAATCATTTAGTACCTTGGAACCTGCATGCCTTAATGGAAGGTCTCTTCACTTTCGACAGAGGTTTCACATCATTGATCCCTGATCAAGAGATTCTGTCGAGTGCTTGACTTCAACTCATTCATTCGCATTCATTTGGATTGTACTATGGTACCTTGGGAGTCATTGACATCAATGGTGATTTCTCTCGCACTTGTTAACGATTTTCATCAATGACCGGTAATCAAGTGGTTTCTACCATGTTCGACTTCAACACATGTAATCGCATGGCTAGATTCATACTTTCAAGTGACAGGATTGAATACCATGGGTCTCATCTTTTTTATACAGGCTACTATGGAGTATGTATGATTTGTGTCGGTGCATAGATCCACTTTGTATGTCACGTGGCTATGTCGTCTTAATTCAATTCTTCTCACATATATCCATAGTGTATTTTTAGTGGCTATGTAGCATTTTGACGACATGGATCCATGGTGTATGATTGGTGGCCATGACTTACATTTATGATTTCATTCATTTGTGATCTGAGCATGGGAATTCCTACCTCAGAACTGGTATTATATTATGCCTATGCTTGGTTGTTTACAGGTTTCTGATTAGGTGCGCTCCTGGTTTCTGACACACACATGTAATTTACAAAGTATTTCGATTGTCACAGATTCTAGCCTCATGCTTTGGGGGGAATTCTATTACACATTATTTTGGTCACTCTGGTGATGTCTCTATAGTGTTGTATTCAGGATCCCACAAGGACTTCTTGCCTGAGAAAAGTGATTGTTGTCTTCTTCCAAAAGACACATTTTTAAGGTGAGTTTGCAGGCTGCCTATGTTACAGGGTGTGAAAATCCCTCATTCTCATAGGCCACCCACACTTAGAGTGAGAACTATTCGCAGTGTGCTCCATAGATAGGGTGTGAACCTGTTTTTAATCTTGGAGAGGAGAAGAAGTCATGAAGATTCTAGAAGGGGATCTTCTAAAAAATGAGTTGGCATTCGCATGGTTGGAATCCTACTGACTTCTCAGATTTGGTGGGATCATCCTCATCCATGTAACCATCCCTCCTTCTCCTATATATTGAAAGGTTTCTCATGGAAAAGGTTAATCAATATTGAATGAAGAATTGGTGAAAGAATTGTGTGAAGAATCATGCTTGGACAGAAGCTTGAAGACTTTATTTGGTCTATCAAGAGGTATTGGATCTTCTTCATGCAAGTGTAGAGAAAGTGTGTGTGTTGGAACCAAGGGTCACTGAAAGGAAGCTTGTGACATCAAGGCAATTAGGTTGTATCTTCTACTTTCATTTAATATAATACAACGGCATGTCCCTTTCCCATAAAATAACTCTTATTTTATAGCATAACTCCTTGATCATATGCATAGGTTGACATTCAATATACTTTGTTATCTTCACTTTGGTTGGTTTGTGTTGTCTTGGACCTGACTTCACAAGAGCACCAAAGTGAAGCGAGAACAACAGAGACCTAAGGAAGCGATATAAAGGTATGTCACTCATTCCTTCTTATTAGTAGATTCAATGACCACAACTTAGGGAAAGAGTCGTGTCCTGTCTCATTTAAGACCTATGCAAAGCAGGTCAAGGAAAATGAGGTTATTGTTGGAAACTACTTGATGAGTAAGGGATAGAAGCAGAGGGTTGAGGATTTCCTGGGAATCATTGTGCACATAAATCCTCCGAATGATGCTAGTTTGATTGACTTTGGTATTGAAGGGGAAAGCATATACCTAATGAGAAGAAATGCAGGAGAAAATCAAATGCATAGACAGAACATTACTTCCAGATTTCATGAGCCTTTTTAGTGTTTGATTACATGCTTAGGCCATGCTGCTACTAAGACTGTTAATATGCACTACCTTAATTGTTTACATGTTATTTATTAGCAATTGTTAACACAGACAAATCCGAAAATCTTTATTTTTCTCAAGAGTTTAAATTTAGCTTGAACTATAGGATCTCTTATTCAGACATGCATGACAAATCTCTCTTTAAAGAGTATAAATTGATGAAATACATGCTATCTGAAATTGTTGTTAAAGCAATATTTGTTGTTGCAGATTTGGAAATAAATTGTTGCACTAGAGATAGGGAATACAGCTACTTTCAGAACTTAAGACCAAGCAGTCTACAGTGGATGTGCTTCCATACTTTTCTTTTGTTCTGTTCTCTGTTTGAAATGCTTGAAAGGTAAGATCAGGAAGCTGGGAGAGAATGCATTATTTCTCTTACAAAACAGAGCTTTCAGTTTCTTAGGAGGGCTTTCATAGCTGTCCTTAGCCACTAAAAGAAAATCTTTCGGTGGCTTACAAGTTAGAATTTTGGCTCTTTAGCCACTGAAACCGCAGAAAAGTGAAAAATGGAACTCTTTTTGCATAGATCCAAGTTTTATCATTCTACAGGGCACGAGGATGATTTATAAGTGAAGGTTATTATTAAGAGGATTTGTTTCAATGTGTTATTCCAGTTTTCGAGGTGCCAACAATGTGAAAGATATAAAGTTTGTTTCCTATTCGTAGCAAAGAATGACCTGTCTGCCCAGGTGGCATTTTTTGACCTTATTTATCAACCTTTGAAATCTTGTTTCCTTGTCAGATGTTGAAGTGTGTCAAAGATTGCTGCAGTTGTCAAAGACATGAAGACTATCTAGATTAAGGTTAACCACATGAATAGGATCTTTCCCTATTTTCATGATTTTGTTTTGACTTTCCATATTCAGCATATTTGATCTAGTTTTCTTGGATCTAGAAATCTTTTGTAAAGGCTATAAAGCCAGCAACTTCAGATGAAGTTAAGGGGGGAGAGGGGAAATTCATTCCTTGAGGCTAAAGGTTTGATTTTGGATTCACTATGTTGTTACTGTAATAGAGACGTATTCTTAAATATATTCAGGCCTATAAGCTTCTTTCATTGATGTGATCAGATCTCTTCTTTCCTTCCTGTCTATACTTATGAGTGAATGTTATTCTCTGTCTATGCTTATATGATCCTCAGGTGACTGTCATCTCACTATTTGATTGCCAAGAAAAGAATCATAAGTGGTTATCCTAGTTTCTGGACCCATCATACTTATCGTTTTATATATGTGTGATCTGGTTAGGTGATTAGCTTATGTTCTATTTGATAAACAACTTGTCTAATTTCATCTCTTGAGAGCCTTATACTATTTGAATATCACTAGACATTCTTCAATAAAATGGTCCAGTTAGTAGATATTCATCTTGATCCAACCCCATACCCATCATTGAGTTAAACATTGAGAGAATTAGTTAAGCTACCAGGCATCTTCGAGCTCAACCTAGAAGAGTTTCATGGAGTGATAACATATCCAACTAGTGGAAATATTTTACATTAGCCTTTCCATTCATAGGTCAATTCCTTTCTTGGAAACATGGTTCAATGGTTCAAGTTAGAGTAGGTACCAATGCGATACTAGGATGTGGTGAAGGCATTTTCCTGCTAGAATATTCAATCCTCTATATATACAAACAAGGAAGATACACATTGAAAAAAATTGATAATCCTCTTCTCACCTCATTTTGGATCCAAGGATGGCTACAAGTTCGGGCCTTGGGTTGTGAAGGTAACCCAGCTCACTGTTGGGATGGATTTTTATTTGAGGTTAGGAAGGAACATATAATACTTAGGGATGAATATGATGAAATTTCTTGGGCTTATAATAAAATTGGAGGTTTCTATACTGCCAAACTTGGATATGTAGCTTTACAAACATCTAAGGTTGAATAAATATGTTAGTGGTGGACGAACTTATGGGAGGCTTAATCCCCTCCAAAGTGCACTCTATTCATTTTTCTTGTTCTCCAAAAGAAGGTTTTAACTTGATATAGACTTCAAAATAGAAATAAAGTAGTTCCAAACATTTGCATCCTCTATAGAAGTAATGAAGAAACTTCCCTACATCTATTTTAGAATGCCCTTACTCAAAATAGGTATGGAAAGAGGTTGAAAATCATACCTCACTTCAACATATATGGGATAAAGAAATGTTAGAAGATTACTTTTAAGAGTACGTTATTATAAGGGAAAATTAAAGAATATATAACACTTCCATGCTTGATTACTTGGGGAATCTAATTGGTGAGGAATGCCAGGATTTTTTAGGATGTCCAAGTTCCCACTTTTAAAGTTTCATTACAATATCTTTCAATGTTTTCCTCTTATAATCCTAGTATAAAGAAAAAAATCAATCATGTCATTGGAGAGGTGATTATGAACAATCATTATGCATGGAGCTTCTTTGATAGATCCTGCCAAGGTCTAGGACACTTCTACAATCTAGGTTTTGTGTTATTTACTATTGGGAATCACTATTTCACTAGTAAGGAAAATATGCGTATGGAGACCAATAATAGAGGTGAATTAGAGAATTATTATTCCTATTTAAGTGTTCTTTAGAGAAAAATATTATGCAACTACAGGTATTTTGAGACTCTATTATGACTATCAAATGGATGAACAATGAAATCTAGGTCCACAGTGTTGGTCTTTCATTGATGGAATTACATTTGAAGGATATCCCAGATCTTTTTCAAAGGATTAGTTTTACACATGCACACACACACACACACACACAACTGAATAGTTTTTATGATTCACTATCTAAGGAAAATTTACACTTGGATAAAGGTGTGTTTGTCTCAGTTGAATTTACTGAGGGACATTTGGTTTCCACAAGGCATATCTCTGAAAGTATAGAGAACCAAAATATGAAATTCATACCACATGTACACTAATATCTCTCCTTTGTCTCTATAAATTTCCAAGGTTTGAAGCATCCCAAAAAATAGGTTATATCAAAATTTCCAACCTAACCAGTTTGAAACTAATTTCAAGAGCATTTAGGAACCCTAACTTCCAAAGGGAATATCTTCAAAATTGTAGTGAGACGAAATTTTAAATTTGTACCACATGTACAAAAATATCTATCCTCTATTTGTACAATGTTTCAAGGTTTGAAACATCTCAGAAAATAAGTTGTGGAGAAATCTCAAAGCTAACCTATTTGAAATTGATCTCTAGAGCATCCACGAACCCTAACTTCCACATGACATATCTATGAAAGTGTAGTGAACCAGCATATTAAATTTGTACCATATGTACACCAATATCTCTCCTCTATCACTACTAATTTTCAAGGTCTAAAACATCCCATAAACTAATTTATAGTGACACTTCCAAGTTGACCTATTTGAAACTGATTTCAGGAGCATTTAGAAACCCTACTTTACACATGGAATATCTTTGAAATTGTAGTGAACTAGCATCTAAAATTTGTACCACATGTACACCAAGATCGATCCTTCGTCTCCTCCAAATTTCAAGTTCTGAAACGTCCTATACAAAAACATTATCAAGAAAATACCATGATGACCTGAAACTGATTTCGTAATTCAATATTTGTTAATCTTCACACACACATTTCCTGTCAATCCTTTATTTTTTAATACTTTTTCCATAACCCTTCATGAAGGTACATGTCCCTTAATTAAATAATTAATTCTCAATACCATGGGAAAATACCCCAAATACCATGGAAAATACCTCAAACCATGGGAAAATACTCCAAACCCATGGGTTTGAAACCACCATTTCACTTTTTA
>JASDQU010438512.1:34557-46836 GCA_032191745.1 Picea mariana
GGTATCCCATCCAACTTTGGTTAGCTAATCAATACAAGATCTATCCCATATCTCAGCTAGAGAAAGTAGAAGTGAACATCGAAGGATTGAAAACAAAGGCCAATTTTGAAGTCATCGAGATCATGGATGAGTCTGATCCCTACCTTGCATTGTTGGGAATTGACTGGTCCTTTGACAATAATGTGGTGTTAAACTTGAAGAAAAGGGATATATCCTTTGAAAATAACACCATGTGCATGGTTGCGCCACTAGACCAATATGAGGGTGACCGCTACAATGAGTCTGTAGATGAGGATGTGTGGAGCTCAGGCATTGAAAATATTTACAAGGTCACTGGGAGTAGGGAGGACTACGTCAACCCCACCACAAATGGTAAATTAAGCTAGAGTGTCAAATATTGTGACAAAGATTCTGAGGATGCCTTGGATAGATGACAGAACAAGCTCTACGAAGTGTCCATGCATAGATGTGCATGAATCATGAAATCATTGCAATGGATAAGGTCTAAACTTTTTTATGCCCCATGGTTTGATAACACCAAGGCGGTGGAGACATTCCTGATACAGATGGAGAAAAAGTTTTTCATTGAGAAAATACTTCAATCCATGGATCTCATGGTTCAAGGGACCCCGATAAGGTGGTGGGAGACCCACCGCCTGAATATTCAAAGTTGGGAGTAAGTATCCGAGTTTATAAAAGTCCAATTCCAGCCTATCGTTGACTTTGAACTAGCCAAATGATATAATGGAATTGAGGACCTTTAGGAACACATCTCATTCTGTGAACAACATTGGACTGCTAAAAATATCCCTCAATCCAAATGGGTCCATCATTTCATCCATACTATGGATATAATTCCTAGAAGTTGGTACATTTAGGAGGAAATCTGAAGGAAAACAACAAAGTGGACCCATATGAGTTCCCAGTTTCTTTCCACCTTCTGGTTCACCATAGAATATTTGGTTCTTAGCAAGGCACTTTGTCGAGTTAAGGAATTCATATTTCCTCGACAACCAAAAACCACCGGCCCTGGAGTGGTTTATTCATACCATCAGTTGGTGTAAAAACTAAAAGAAGCAATACATTGTTGGAATATTGATGTGGACAATAATGATGATGAAGACCCCTATGAAATTTAGATCATATAATTGGAACAATACCATGCACTAAAGTGGAAGGTGATAGATATGACTGCACCAGACTATAATGTCCCCGTAAAGACTAAGAATCACAATATTGGTATGGAAGAAGCACCCAAGATGGCCATTATTGGATATTGTTGGGATAAGGATACATTCACTCAGATCGTTGACCTCCTTAAAGAATATGAGGATAGATTGTTTCCTCAAATATTTTTTGAGATGGAAGGTATTTCGGGATCCTTGAGAGCTATGAATATCCAACGCAAACTCGATGCCAAGAAAGTCACGAAAATACCCTATCACCTAAACCCTAAGTACAAGGAAAAGGTGTGGAAAGAGTTAGATAGAACGTTGGATGTCGAGATCATTTTCCCTATTGAGGATTCATATTGGGTTAGCCCCATGGCCGTGCAACCTAAAAAAGACCAAGGAAATTTTTGTATGCATTGATATAAGAATTTTGAATGTTGATCCAGGAAATTTCATAATCCTTTCCAAACACCCTTCACAAATGAGGTGTTGGAAAATGTTGGTTGAATGGAAGCCTAATCATTCACGTATGGTTTCTCTAGATATCATCATGTTCGGATCGCAGAGGAAGATTAGGATAAAACCACATTTATGACTTAATAGGGGTCATTTGCATACACTTTCATGCTCTTTCACTTAAAGAATGCCCCCATAGTGTTTTCCAGGATAGTGGTCGCAATGTTCAAGGAATTTATCCACAAGTTCCTTGAGGTATACTTGGACGACTAGACTATGTTTATTCTAATAAAGGAGCACATGCAAGCCCTTTTACTAATGATGGATAGATGTTGCTAGCTAAATATCTCTTTGAATTTGAAGAAATGCATCTTTTGTACACCCTTTGGTATATTTTTGGGTCACGTCATGTGTAAATCCAGCTTGCTCATGGAACCAGCTAAGATTGTCTCCATCTTGGATATGGTGGCTCCTACTTCAGTTCATGGAATGTGTGAAATATTGGGACATACCGGATACTATAGGTGATTCATCTAGAACTATACTCAAATTGGGATCCCATTGGAAAGGCTACTGTATAAGGATATTACATATGAATGTACACCAAAATGCCAACAATCCTTTGATGCCTTGAAAGGAAAACTAGGTACTACACCCATTTTTATCTTTCTAGGTTGGTCCAAGCTCTTCCATGTCCATGTATATGCTTCTTCCATTTCACTGGGCACCATTCTAGCACAACCAAGGGAAGGAAATATCAATCATTTGGTCTACTTTTCCAGCCGGAAGTTATCTGATGTTGAAAGGAATTACACTACAACCGAGTGCGAGGGCCTAGCTATGGTATATGCCTTACAAAAGTTCTTCCACTACTTGTTGGGGTCCTCTTTCAAATTCTTCATTGATTTAGTGATATGGTGTACTTATAACTTTGAGAAACACTACAGGATTATCAAAATGAATGGGTGCTTGTCGATTTATTTGGGTTATTTTTCCCTCAAGTATTTAGTTAACAAACTTGTTTTGGGTGGCCGCATATTTCGATGGTTTTTTATATTTCAATAATTTGAATTTGAAGTTGTTGTTAAAACAGGAAAACATAATGTGGGCCTGGATCACCTATCACGAATTTAGACTTGGGAAGTTTCTCAGAGCCTCAATGATGAACTTCCATATGTGCATCTCTTTCGAGTGGAAACCATCCTGGATCAATTGGTAGAAATAGAAGAATTCCTTATCATCGGATAGGCTCCCATAGAATATTCTCTTTTGCAACACCGCCAACTAGTGACCCGTGGTGTTGATTATCAATTGATTGTCAGATAATTGTATAAGATCGGTGCAAATGGAATCCTACGTCACTGTGCTTTGGAACATAAACGAAACTCCCTCCTATATGAGGCACATGAAGGTATTGTTGGAGGTCATAATGTCGGTAAGGTGATCGTGTGCAAGGTTCTATGTGCGGGCCTTTGGTGTCCATCTCTCTCCGAAGACTCTAAAGTTTACTGCAAATGATGCAATGTATGTCAACGAGTGGCCAAGACCTGCCACAGAGATGAGCTCCCACTCTTCTGAGTAACCGCACTTGAGACCTTCGACAAATGGGAAATAGACTTTTTTAGGCTCATAAATCCAACTACATGTCACACTCAGGTGTGATACATTATTACTGCAACATAATATCTAACAAGATGGGTTGAAGTAGTGATAGTCAAGGATTGTACAACAGAGACTACGATGCATTTCATTTTTTACAACATTATAACCAAATTCAGATGTCCAAGGGTATTGATGAGTGACCAAGGCTTGCATTTTTTGAATGAGACCATCCAGAAACTCACTCAGGAGTTCATGATCCATCACTAGAAGAGCACTCCTTATCACCCTCAAGCTAATGGTAGGATTGAAACTTTCAATAAAATTCTAGAACATGCCTTAACCAAAGTTTGTAATGTGTAGCATGATGACTGGGATCAATTTATCCCCACAGTATTATGGGCTTACTGAACCATGCGCAAAAGGATGACTAAGTGCACACCATTCATATTAGTCTATGGAGAGGAAGTGGTCATGCCATTAGAATTTGTGATCCCTAGCATCTGGTTCACCCTCGCAAATCAAATGATCGATGATTAGTTCCTCCAGCATGGGTTGGAAGAGCTTATGGAACTCGATGAAGACCAAATAATGGAAGGCTTCATCTAGGTGGTGGAAAAACACCAATGGAAGGCCTGACATGACCATAACATCTGCCAAAAAATACTTCAGCCAGAATCTTTAGTTTACAACATCTTGATAAGCTATGCATGCATTGGTTGGGTCCATTTCAACTAGTCTACATCAATGAAGTCAATGCTGCCAAGTTGGAAATCCTACAAGGAAAACCACTCAAAGATCTCATCAATGGAAGTAGGTTGAAGGTGTATTATGGCCCTCAAGGGCCAAACACCATTTAATCTTTTGTCAGCTTTATATATTGATACAGTAATATTAGCATAGGGTGTACAATACTTAGCACAGCTTATATTCCACATAAGTTACATTTTTATAATGCAAGCATTCATCTCTATCACTTAGGTGGTATCAATTGAGCGACATATAGTGCATATCATCAATATTTACAAGTATGGATACGTTTTTCCCACAAGAATAGGGTTCTCTTTATGTACATGTCATGTGGGGATTGGTGAACTTCCTGATGCTTTACCTCCAAAAAGGGAAAATAATCCAATTTGAGTCATTCGCACATGTCGCAAGTATAGATTGGGTTCCAGTATCACATTCTCTGATAACCCTCTCTAGTATGGTGGATCTACAATATCAATCCACTCGTCATCTATAGTTTACTGTCACTTCCATATTTCCCTTCAATCCATCCCTTCATTCACATTGTTGCATCCTCCTTCCTCCCTGTCCCCACTATCTCCCACCTATATATTTCATGCCCCCGATTACTAGCTAGCATGATCCTCTAATAGCTCCTGCCACAATTTCATTTATCATCTTATTGTGATTCTCCCACTCCCCTATCATAGCATGGCTTAGTTGGCTATCCATATTATTTTATAACCAGTTTGATCGATCAACCCAAGAGGATATCTTGCAGTCTTCCAGGATGTGGTCAGTATGTCAACCCTTGCTCAGTCATTTTCCTCCAACCCCCTATCCTCAACACTATCAACTTCATAACCCCCATCTCTTTGAACTATTTTTTCTTCCCAAAACGACTCCCCATCCCCCTACGCCAAGAGCTACTTGAATCTTCACCATGCTTCATCCCCTTCATTGTTAAGACATGACCCTACTTAGTGGCTCACCGCATGCCCTCCTTCCACCCATGATCATCACACCCTCCCCCAGAGCAAGCAGGTCGGGCCAAAATCCTCTAGTCAATCGCATTCATACCAGCCCTACTCTCACCTCTTGTCATCAACCCACAACCCCCCAGAATTAGACCAAACGATACCTCTTGATCAGCTTGACCATCCCAAAACAATAAGACAAGCAAAGAATGATTCTCTCTCTTAAGGGAACATCATCACTATTTATCTGATAATGCTTAATGGGGGACTCTAAATAGATCCATCATTTGCTTCCACAGGCACTAGTGAAGGTTTTGGTTAAGGAAATTAGACACAATCATAGTTGTTCTAAAGAACGATGACCTTGTCTTTCTCAAATTATGCTCCTGAATAATATGCAACAGCTAGCTTGAGGATGATTCATATAATAGTATTGGGTCCCTGCTAGCAGCCAAATTTTTGGGTTTGGTTTTACGCGCGTGCCCAAACAAAGTTTTTCATGCTCATTCCAAAGTTTTGCGCGCACCTAAGAAAATGCATGAGGAATGTCATACAGTGTGCATCGTATCAGGTATTGTGAGTAGTGCACCTAGTGTAAAGACTACCAAGTGTGCTCCAGTCTACGTTTTATCAATTTCACCAGAAACCAAGAAGATTCCTGCTAGAATCAAGAAAGGAATTTCCAACAAATCTCCCCGAATGATTATTTCCAGCAGCATATGAAGACATGGGGATGCCAAATGATGAGTTATCCAAGAAATTAATATTTCCCCATGATACAGAGAGCCTACATGGAGTGTTGGGAAGCACCAAAATCATTTGATGCAATTGGATCAGACAAGCGAGTGGAACATAGAAGAAAGATGCAGTGCTTCCCAACAGAGGAAGATATAAAAAGGAGCTCTAAGCTCAGAACAAGAGTTATCTATTTAGTTAGTGAATCCATTGGTTAGCTATATGGATAGTTAGAGAGTTTTGAGTTAGCTTAGATACCAATATCGAGCTCACTCTAAGCCTCTTTTAGTCTTGAGATATTTTGAATATATTCTTTTGTCTTTGATATGTTTGAGTCCTAAGGCAAGGTGCATGGTGCATTATGTTGTATTTCCACTATTTTATATAGTAATGATATGAAGTTACATGGTTTTCATAGGAATATGTTCAACACATTTTATATCTCTGATGTGATGGAATGCTTCCAGCAATAAAGATATGGCAGTTTTGATCTAATTTTTTTATGTTATGAATGAGTTGAATATGTATGTGTACAGTTTTAATTCTTAGTCCTAAATAGATTATCAGACCTGAGTTACATGAAAGCCAATTGTAGTAATGTTTTGTATGTTTAATCCTTCATCCTTTTCATAAGACTTTATGGTCTACATGATCCTCTCTGCATATCAGGTGAGACCTTCCTTGGCCTTGGCCAAGAATTGATATGTCGATGCTTTGGGGTTTTGTTGGATAGCTCTGGATGAACCCTGGGTCTAAAACTCCCTAGTTTTAAGAAGGATGGTATGCAGGAAAGCGTGGTCTGGAAAAGGTGAAACCCAACAGTGATATACACATCTCATGAATACTTGCACTCAATTAAAACTTCTCAAATCCATGCAGCAGTTATCAAAATAGACTTATCTAAAGCCTATGATAAGGTGTCTTGGATATATCTAAGGATTCACCTCATTCATATTGGATTTGATATGCCTTTGGTAAAATGGATAATGGGATGTGTGACATCCTCCTCCTTTTTTATTTTAATTAATGGTTCTATCTCTAAGTTATTTAAAACTTCTAGGGGGCTCAAGAAGGGCTACCCTTTGTCCCCGTACTTTTCCTATTGGTTGCATAAGGTTTTAGTAGAGCTATTCTTGAAGCTAGAAGATAAAGGAAACTCCTAGGAATTAAAATTGGAAGGAGGGAACAAGTAACCCATATACTATTTGTAGATGATGTTTTGTTATTTTATTTATTCTATGAAGAGGAATGTCAACACTACAAAGAGATTCTAAACTCTAGTGTTTATCCATAGGGATGGAAAATAATATTACAAAATATCATGCCTTGTATTTGCCTAAAGTGGAGGCACAAGTAAGGAATTGTTTGGACCATAATTTTCCACTCCCCTCTCATGACTTGAATGATGGAATTAAGTGCTTAGGGTATTGTCTCAAATCTAACAATTATGGAAAGTTTGAATGGATGTGGCTATCATCTGGGATTGGAAAAAGAGTAAACTTTTGGCTTAATCATTGGATATCAAAGGGAGGTAGATTAGTTCTCATCAAGTCAATCATAGAACACATTTCAATCTATTGGAATATTGTAGCTCATATTCCAAAATGTATTTCAGAAAGGACATGAAGGTGTGTTTTCACTATCTATGGAAGGACAATTGTGATTATAAGGGATCCCATTTGAAAAAATAGAAGGTAATTTATTTTCCTAAGGATCGGGGTGGTTGGGGCATCAAGAACATATTCCTTTTTTGTACATCCCTAGAATATAAGTCACTTTAGAATTTCTTGACTAGAGACAATCTATGGAGAAGGATTCTAATTGAAAATTACATTTCCCTCGGTAGTGTCATAGATTGGATTAGGAGGAGAAGAAAGAGTATTTGTAATATATCCAACTAGTGGAAATATTTTGCATTAGCCTTTCCAGTCATAGGTTAGTTCCTTTCTTAGAAAGATGGTTCAATGGTTCAAGTTAGAGTAGGTATCGATGTGATACTAGGATGTGGTGAAGGCATTTTCCCCTTAGAATATTTAATCCTCTAGATATAAGAACAAGGAAGATACATGTTGAACAAATTTGACAATCCTCTTCTCACCTAAGTTTGGAGCTTGGGATGGCTACAAGCTTGGGCCTTGGGCTGTGAAGGTAACTCATCTCAGTGTTGGGATGGATTTTTAGCTGAGGTTAGGAAGGAACATGTAATACTTAGCGATGAATATGATGAAATGTCTTGGGCTTATAAGAAAATTGGAGGTTTCTATATAGCCAAACTTGGATGTGTAGCTTTACAAACATCTGAGGTTCAATAAATGTGTTAGCGGTGGAAGAAGTTATGGAAGGTTAAATCCCCTCCAAAGTTCACTCTATTATTTTTTCTTGTTCTCCAAAATAAGGCTTTAACTTGAGATAGACTTAAAAAATAGAAATAAAGTAGTTCCAAGAATTTTCATCCTCTATAGAAGTAATGAAGAAACTTCCTTACATCTATTTTAGAATTCTCTTACTCAAAATAGGTATGGAAAGAGTTTGAACATCATACCTCACTTAAGCATATGTGGGATAAAGAAACGCTAGAAGATTAATTTCAAGAGTACTTTATTATAACGGAAAATTAAGGAATATATAACACGTCCATGCTTGATTACTTTATTATAATGAAAAATTAAGGAATATATAACACTTCCATATTTTTTTTATTGGCAAGGAATGTCAGGATTTTTTTAGGATGTCCAAGTTCACACTTTCAAAGTTTCAATACAGTATATTTCAATGTTTTCCTCTTATAATCCTAGTATAAAGAAAAATACCAGTCATGTGATTGGAGAGGTGATTATGAACAAGGATTATGCATGGAGCTTCTTTGATGGATCCTGCCAAGGTCCGTGACATTTTTGCATTCTGAGTTTTGTGTTATTTACTGTTGAGAATCATTATTTCACTAGTAAGAAAAATATGGGTATTGAGACCAATAATCAAGGTGAATTAGAGCAGTATTATTCATATTGAATTGTGATTTAGAGAAAAATATTATGCAACTACAAGTATTTTGAGACTCTATTATGACTATCAAATTGATGAAAAATGAAATCTAGGTCCACAGTGTTGGTCTTTCACATCTAGAATTACATTTGAAGGATATCCAAGGTCTTTTTCAAATGATTAGTTTTACACAAACACACACACACACACACACACACACACACACACACACACACACACACACACACACACACAATTGAATAGTTCATATGATTCACTATATAAGGGTTTTTTACACTTGGATAAAGGTTTGCTTGTCTTAGATGAATTTATTGAGGGACATATGGTTTCCTCAAGGTCTTGTAATGCTTTATACTTTTGATCTTATTCAAATATTTATTTGTAATATGTCAACTGATGATGGCATATTTGATTAGAACTCAGTTAGATATTTAAGGTTTTTGGACATGTTATTAAATTGAAAGATATTGGTAGTGGGCATGTAGGCCATAGAAAACTATTCATACATTGTATGTGCATCAACACCTAAGCATTTTTTATCCAGTTGGCTATTGGTGGCCAGCCACCTCTTCCAACTAGCTCCTCTTGTATGTTTTTATTTCAACATGTTCTTCTGTACTTCTTTGTAATTGTGGGTTCTACACTTATGTGGTGTCTAAATCCCTACACATCTTCCAGGTGGATATTGGTGGCCTCTCACCTAATCCAACTAGATTATTTTATATGTTTTCATGTCAGCACATCTTGTTGTACTTCCAGGGTTTTTTTGGGGCCCACATGATTTTTGACGTTTCACCTCCTAGGGTTAGGTTTTTGGATGTCTAGGGTTTTTTCATTCATGAGTAATATCAAAAAGGCCTCTAGAACCTCATTGTAATTTTTTTGTACTCAGACGGATGCACGTGCCAACCACATCTCTTCTCAGAGATAGCTACCACCATTCAAGCAAGTGTTTCAGTTCTGCAGTTTTACAGTTTCAAACTATTTCATTATTCAATAGAAGATATTGTTCATTGGATATTTGTGTTATTCTTCGTATCTCTATGTTTATTGTATTCAATATATTAATCAATTCGTTCCACTCCTAAAACTAGATCAATGGTATCAGAGTGGTATGCTCTTCATTTATTTTTCTTTGTGCATGTCCCTGACAAGATCTGGGTACAAGAAGTTGGGAATCGAACCAATCGATCCATTGCAAGATCGTTCACATTGAGCCCGACAACAACCCATGGTTGATGAAAATAAATATGATGGAGCAAGAGATCCTATTAAAATTTTTCTCGAGGAAGCCCTCGCATGACAAAGGAACGAAATGATGGATAACTTTGCACATATCCTTCGATGGTTTCCCACGGGAGAAGCATCTTCATCAAGCGGCCACACAACCCCCTTCAAGGTATAGGTAAATTTTGATATTCCATTATTTGAAGGACTGGTAGATAAAGATGTTGTAGATAAATGGTTGAATCTACTCGAAGGGTATTTTTCAATCCATAATTTTTCTGATAGGGAAAAGATCACTTTTTCACTCTTCAAGGTCGTTCCTCATGTTAAATATTGGTGGGATACTTACTCTAACAAAAGGGCCATAGAGGAATCTGCAATGTTTGTGGTGGCCCCTACATGGGATTCCTTCCGGGACACCATTAAAGAAAAATACTACCCTGTTGGAAGCTACAAGGACCAATACACTAGATGGACCACCCTACATCAAGAAAGGGACCACAAAGTACCAGATTTCACCAATATTTTCCATACCCTGTGCACTAAATTAGGTATCAAAGACTTTGAGCATCATCTGGTGCTCAAATATAGCAATTTTTTGCATAGATACATTCAAACGGAAATGGATTTTATGGACATTGCCTCATTGGGCACGACTTATAGATACATTATCAAGATCAAGCAGAAATTTAAGCAGAAAAGGTGAGAGTTTGGATATGCAAACCCCTCACAGTCGAAGCAGGGAAAAGAAGGCCCCAACCCACACAGCAAGGGACCAATTTGAGATGGCCACCCTCAAGACAACTAGTCCAAGCCGCAACACAAGAAGGGAAATGAGAAGATGAAGAAGGACACAGGAAAATAGTGTGAGTACCCTAAAATACCTTGGCACAACATCGAAGAATGTCGCTCCAAGCAGTCACTCATGGTCGAACTAAAGGCTTTCAAGTCAGAGGTCAATTATGATTTTGAATCAAATCTTGAAGGAGGGAAGAATATTATCAATGTTGAACCTAGTGCCACTGTCGCCACCACCAAAGTCCGTCCAAGTGAACCAGAAGAACCAAAGGAAGGGGAATTCCTCTTTCACTCGCAGATGTGGGTAAAGGGGACTCTGCTTCATTTCATTGTCGATAGTGGTAGTGAGAAGAACTTGATTTCAGTAGAGGTCATCAAGCGGCTGGACCTGCCAACAACACCGCACCCGCATCCCTACACCATCGGTTGGCTTCTCCAAGGATGACATCTTTGTGTCATCCAACAGTGTCACCTGCCCTACGGCATCAATCCTTTCAAAGATGAGGTATTGTGTGATACTTTTCCCCTTGAGGTTTTTGATGTTCTTTTAGGACAACCATATTTGTGGAACAATCATGTTGTGTATGAGTCTAGACCCCATAGTGTTATTATTACTTTTGGTAGACAATTGTACAAGATACCAGAGGTAGCGTCGCCTACTGCTATTTCTTTAATCTCTGCTAAGAAATGTGGTAAGGTCATCTCACAGAACGGGAAGTTATTCTTCTTTGTGATCCATTCTCACAGTGAGTAGAAGGTCATTGCCACATTTGTGACCTCTACACATAGGCTCTCTTTGCAATAGAAGCAAGTGGATGGGATCGTGGAAGAGTACATAAACATATTATCCTCACCTACAAGGGAACCGACACACTGCCAAGTCAAGCATCCAATTGATATGACCCCCGGTGCACCTCTACCTAATAAACCAGTATATCGTCGCTCACTGATGGAAAATGACAAAATTGGATGTTAGATCCAAGAGTTTCTTCAAAATGGGCACATCGTACCCATCTCCTCCCCTTGCGAGAGCCCGATTGTACTCGTGCAGAAGAAGGATGAGACTTGGCGACTCTGCATTGATTACAGAGACTTAAACAAAATCAAAATCAGGAACCGATACCCCATTCCCAGGATTGATGACCTTCTTGACCAACTCAAGGGGGAAAATTTCTTCAGCAATATTGACCTAAAGTATGGCTACCACCAGGTTCCCATAGAACCAAACGATGTATGGAAGACAACCTTCAAATCTAAAGAAGGTCTCTTCGAATGGATAGTCATGCCCTTTGGCTTAACAAATGCACCCACCACTTTCATGAGGTTGATGGATGATGTATTGAGACCCTTCACCAAATCCTTTGTGGTGGTATATTTTGATGACATCCTCATCTTCAGCAGAACGTGGGAGGAGCACATGTGGCATATTCAGCAGGTTTTGAGCACTCTATGGCAGCACAAGCTATATGCCAACATGGAAAAATGATCTTTCGGCATGAAGAGGGTCCAATACTTGGGATACATTGTTGATGAGCATGGGGTACATGTTGATCCAGCTAAGATCCAATTCATTCGTGACTGGC
>JASDQU010438513.1:82280-98576 GCA_032191745.1 Picea mariana
TTCTGGAAATTTAAATGTGTTTGTCATATAGACTGGGATTGGGGCTCCCGCGGACCATAAAAAGAAATAAGTACAAGAATTAGGAACGTCGAAAGAAGAAGCATTCCATACTTAGGCAATTTTTGGATCGCGGGTTCTCGGGTTGGCGAGCTAAAAAATGGGCCTCTATTGTTTTTGTGCCCTAGTGATCCAAGGATTGATTATTAAATTCAAAATGGATGTTATTAGTCCTATAATAATTATTGTACATTCTTCAAGATTATTTTATATAGTTTATAGTCAAGTCTTATGGAAGAAAAAAAAATCGATAAGAACTAAATTGATTAGTTGGGACGATATCTAGTGATGGGTTATATTAGAGTTTGTGTGAATGTTTCAAAGTGATTTAATTATAAAATATTATCATAAACATATTTAAGATTTTAATGTTTTTAATGTAACAAAGAGCATAAGTTTGGTTAACAGTTTAGGCTGACAATTAATTGATTATCGTTTACGCTTGATAATTAGAATCATGCACAAAGTTGCGCAACTATAGATAATGTGAATAGATGAACATACTTGCAAATGAGGAATTTTATTTAATGATAGAATAATCTAGTTCTTGATGGCTTTATTAATATTGTAAGTATGTATAAACACTATTACATGTCTAACACTACATTTGGCATCTAGGCTCAACATAGACTACCTCCATCTGATTGGGGATTCCAAAATAGTCATAGATTGGCTGAATCTGAAGAGTAATTTACAAACCATCACTCTCTTGGTCTGGAAAGATAGAATATGATTTCTCAAGTGCCACTTCAAGAAACTAACCTTCTCCCATACCTCTCGTGAGTATAATTTGGAAGCGGGCCGTCTATCTAAGACTGCTTTACTGAAAAAAACAGGTGTACTCTACTTTAATCATTGGTTGGACGGCCATGAGGGCCCCACACATAGTATTCAAATATTTTAAGCCAATAGGCACATTTGTATGTGGTATTCAGTCACTTGGGAAGCCACTTTCTTCTTCTTTCACTTACCTTTCTCATCTCCTCTTCTGAAAATCTGATGTAACTCTTAGATAGCCCTCATCTACTAAATTTTCTATCACTGCTCAACACTTTTGACACACTTGCCCACTTGTTGTGAGGAAGACTGTCCTGGCAACGATCTTTTCTTCTTTTCTCTTGATATGTGAACACATTATATTATCTAATATAATTGAGGATTTTTTCTGCTGGAAAAAATGTCTAACGTTGAAATGATTAATTCGATTGTATAAATACTTATGGTCATCTAATAAATAACAAGTTTTGAAGTGTAATTATCTTGCGCAACAATATATTCAAATTAGTAAGTGATTGATTATGTTCGAATAGATACTTATGTTGTGGATTAGTCATGATTATCAATGGTTGAACCAAAAGAAAGAAAAAAAAATATTCACTACTTTATATTCGTTTTATGCTGGAATTAGAGGGTCGCTACATACTTGTTCTTTTTGTCAGGATATAAGTATAAATATCCTCCCTTCAGTTTATCATAAAAAGGTGCTCTACTATATTAATAAATAACAATTTCTTATTTTCTAAAATGTTTTCATTACACATATGAATAAATATCAACTTACTAAAAGCAAGAGAATGGACTTTTGAAACACCCAAGAGTGCGCCATTCACTTTTTCATCAAAACAAGTGAAGTATACTTAATGGAATCAATGTTTTTTAAACTTTCAACTCCACCCACAACAACCCACTTTTTTACATTTGTGTGTTCCACTAATAAAAACAAGTGCTACATGGCAGGGTAGTCCTTGCCAGGTTGGGATGGGAGTAAATGCGACCTAGTATAGACACGTAGCTAGAAAGTTGAAATACATGTGGATTGCATGTATAATATAGTATTCCCAAATTATTTCTTCCTGAAAAATATAAAAAATTATCAACATTTGAAAGGTTGTTGGACACAAAAATTTAGCATTACAAAATTAGTTATCTTTAAAACAAGGGTTCTTAGACACAAAAGAAATTGAAATTTATGAAATTATAGGTTCTTGGATAGCATAAACTATACATAGAAAAAATGTGATTTTATAAAGTAGATATTTAGTTTTATACATACGAAATATGTACTTTTATAATGGATTGCAGGTTGTCAGGTTGGCGGGCTCAAAATTGGGCCAAATTGAGAAGCGGAGTTGCGGACTATAGAAATTTATTAGAAATTAATAAATTATACATACAAAATATCTACCTTTACTAAATTAGATATTTAGTTTTATACATATGAAATTTGTACTTTTATAAAGTATGGGGACAAGATTTTATAAAGCATGCACGGAGCTCTCATTGGATACTTAGCCAGTTTTTGGATCGCGGGTTCTCGGGCTAGCGGGCTCAAAATTGGGCCTCTGATGTTTTGTGCCCTACAAATAGCACCGATAGTTCTGCGATATACAAAATGAGATGTGGATTTGCGGACTCTACAAATTTACCAGAAATTAATAATGTTTGTTACATATTTGTGGAAATTACACGAACATTTAAAAGCATATAACAGAATAGCAATAACATGTGTTACATTTAGTTTGCTTTAAAACTAAGTCTTTTCTTGGAAAAAAAAAATATAGCATTGCCGAATTAGTTTTCTTTACACACGTTTTATAGACCATGCACAGAGCCCTCATTCCATACTTAGGCAGTTTTTGGATCACGGGTTCTTGGGCCGGTGGGCTAAAAAATGGGCCTCTATTGTTTCATTCCCTAGAAATAGCACCAAGAGTTCCGTGACATAAAAATTGACAAACGAACTTGCGAACTATAGAAACTTATGCCCTTATTGGATACTTAGCCAGCTTTTTGGATTGCGGGTTCTCGGGCTGGCGGGCTCAAAATTGGGCCTTTGATGTTCTGTGCCATACAAATAGCATTGACAATTCTATGATATACAAAATGAGACGTGGATTTGCAAACTCTACAAATTTACTAGAAATTAATAATGTATGTTACATATCTATGGAAATTACATGAACATTTAAAAGCATATAATAGAATAGTAATAACGTGTGTTACATTTAGTTTTCTTTAAAACTAAGGCTTTTCTTGGACAAAAAAAATATAGCATTGGCGAATTAGTTTTATTTGCACACGTTTTATAGAGCATGCACGAAGACATGATTCCATACTTAAACAATTTTTTGGATCGCGAGTTCTCTGGCTGGCGGGCTAAAAACGGGCCTCTGTTGTTCCATGCCCTAGAAATAGCACCGAGAGTTCCATGACATACAAATTGACAAGTGGACTTGCGAACTATAGAAACTTATGCCCTCATGGGATACTTAGCCAGTTTTTGGATTGAGGGTTCTCGGGCTGACGGGCTCAATATTGGGCCTCTGATGTTTCATGCCCTACAAATAGCACCGACAGTTCCACGATAAACAAATGAGACGCAGAGTTGTGGACTCTACAAATTTACCAGAAATTAATAATGTCTGATACATATCTGTGGAAATTACATGAACATTTAAAAACATATAATAGAATAGTAACAACATGTGTTACATTTAGTTTGCTTTAAAACTAAGGCTTTTCTTGGACAAAAAAAATTATAGGATTTTCGAATTAGTTTTCTTTGCACACGTTTTATAGAGCATGCATGAAGCCCTCATTCCATACTTACGCAGTTTTTGGATCGCGGGTTCTCGGGTTGGCGAGCTAAAAAATGGGCCTCTGTTGTTTCGTGCCCTAGAAATAGCACCGAGAGTTCCGCGACATACAAATTGACAAGTGGAATTGCGAACTATAGAAACTTATGCCCTCATTGGATACTTAGCCGGTTTTTGGATGGCTAGTTCTCGGGCTAGCAGGCTCAAAATTGAGCCTCTGATGTTTTGTTCCCTACAAATAGCACCAACAGTTTCGCGATATACAAAATGAGACGCGGAGTTGCGGACTCTACAAATTTACCAGAAATTAATAATGTCTGTTACATATCTATGGAAATTACATGAACATTTAAAAGCATATAATAGAATAGTATTAACGTGTGTTACATTTAGTTTGCTTTAAAACTAAGGCTTTTCTTGGACAAAAAAAATATAGCATTTCCGAATTAGTTTTCTTTTCACACATTTTATAGAGTATGGATGGAGCCCTGATTCCATACTTAGGCAATTTTTGGATTGCGGGTTCTTAGGCTAGCGGGCTCAAAAATGGGTCTCTATTGTTCCATGCTCTAAAAACAACACCGAGAGTTCCGTGACATACAAATTGACAAGCGGACTTGCGAACTATAGAAACTTATTATAAAATAAATAATGTTTGTTACATATCTCTGGAAATTACATCAACATTTAAAAGCATACAATAGAATAGTAATAACGTCTGTTACATAGTTTCGTGGAGGAAAACAGAAAGAAATTAGCATTCCCGAACTAGTTTGCTCGAAAGCAAAGGGTTTTCGACAGAAGAGAAATTGAAATCTATCAAAGTATAGGTTCCCAGACACCCAAAAAGTTAGCATACAATAGAATAGTAACAACGCCGTTAAAGACAAAAAAATTAGCATACAATAGGACACAAGAAATGTAGCAGATCCGAATTAGTTTTCTTCGGAACAAATAAGAAAGGTTCCTGGAAACCCAAAATTTAGTATACAATAAAGGCATTGTCAAATTAGTTTTCTTTGGAATTTATCAAAAATTAATAATTTTGTTACATGTTTCTGGAAATTTAAATGTGTTTGTCATATAGACTGGGATTGGGGCTCCCGCGGACCATAAAAAGAAATAAGTACAAGAATTAGGAACGTCGAAAGAAGAAGCATTCCATACTTAGGCAATTTTTGGATCGCGGGTTCTCGGGTTGGCGAGCTAAAAAATGGGCCTCTATTGTTTTTGTGCCCTAGTGATCCAAGGATTGATTATTAAATTCAAAATGGATGTTATTAGTCCTATAATAATTATTGTACATTCTTCAAGATTATTTTATATAGTTTATAGTCAAGTCTTATGGAAGAAAAAAAAATCGATAAGAACTAAATTGATTAGTTGGGACGATATCTAGTGATGGGTTATATTAGAGTTTGTGTGAATGTTTCAAAGTGATTTAATTATAAAATATTATCATAAACATATTTAAGAKTTTAATGTTTTTAATGTAACAAAGAGCATAAGTTTGGTTAACAGTTTAGGCTGACAATTAATTGATTATCGTTTACGCTTGATAATTAGAATCATGCACAAAGTTGCGCAACTATAGATAATGTGAATAGATGAACATACTTGCAAATGAGGAATTTTATYTAATGATAGAATAATCTAGTTCTTGATGGCTTTATTAATATTGTAAGTATGTATAAACACTATTACATGTCTAACACTACATTTGGCATCTAGGCTCAACATAGACTACCTCCATCTGATTGGGGATTCCAAAATAGTCATAGATTGGCTGAATCTGAAGAGTAATTTACAAACCATCACTCTCTTGGTCTGGAAAGATAGAATATGATTTCTCAAGTGCCACTTCAAGAAACTAACCTTCTCCCATACCTCTCGTGAGTATAATTTGGAAGCGGGCCATCTATCTAAGACTGCTTTACTGAAAAAAAACAGGTGTACTCTACTTTAATCATTGGTTGGACGGCCATGAGGGCCCCACACATAGTATTCAAATATTTTAAGCCAATAGGCACATTTGTATGTGGTCTTCAGTCACTTGGGAAGCCACTTTCTTCTTCTTTCACTTACCTTTCTCATCTCCTCTTCTGAAAATCTGATGTAACTCTTAGATAGCCCTCATCTACTAAATTTTCTATCACTGCTCAACACTTTTGACACACTTGCCCACTTGTTGTGAGGAAGACTATCCTGACATCAATCTTTTCTCCATTTCTCTTGATATGTGAACACATTATATTATCTAATATAATTGAGGATTTTTTCTACTGGAAAAAATGTCTAACGTTGAAATGATTAATTTGATTGTATAAATACTTATGGTCATCTAATAAATAACAATTTTTAAAGTGTAATTATCTTGCACAACAATATATTCAAATTAGTAAGTGATTGATTATGTTCGAATAGATACTTATGTTGTGGATTAGTCATGATTATCAATGGTTGAACCAAAAGAAAGAAAGCAAAAAATATTCACTACTTTATATTCATTTTATGCTGGAATTAGAGGGTCGCTACATACTTGTTCTTTTTGTCAGGATATAAGTATAAATATCCTCCCTTTAGTTTATCATAAAAAGGTGCTCTACTATATTAATAAATAACAATTTCTTATTTTCTAAAATGTTTTCATTACACATATGAATAAATATCAACTTACTAAAAGCAAGAGAATGGACTTTTGAAACACCCAAGAGTGCGCCATTCACTTTTTCATCAAAAAAAGTGAAGTATACTTAATGGAATCAATGTTTTTCAAACTTTCAACTCCACCCACAACAACCCACTTTTTTACATTTGTGTGTTCCACTAATAAAAACAAGTGTTGCATGGCAGCGTAGTCCTTGCCAGGTTGGGATGGGAGTAAATGTGACCTAGTATAGACACGTGGCTAGAAAGTTGAAATACATGTGGTTTGCATGTAGAACATAGTATTCCCGAATTATTTCTTCCTGAAAAATATAAAAAATTATCAACATTTGAAAGGTTGTTGGACACAAAAATTTAGCATTACAAAATTAGTTATCTTTAAAACAAGGGTTCCTAGACACAAAAGAAATTGAAATTTATGAAATTATAGGTTCCTGGACAACATAAACTATACATAGAAAAAATGTGATTTTATAAAGTAGATATTTAGTTTTATACATACGAAATATGTACTTTTATAATGGATTGCAGGTTGTCAGGATGGCAGGCTCAAAATTGGGCCAAATTGAGAAGAAGAGTTGTAGACTATAGAAATTTATTAGAAATTAATAAATTATACATACAAAATATCTACCTTTACTAAATTAGATATTTAGTTTTATACATACGAAATTTGTACTTTTATAAAGTATGGGGACAAGATTTTATAAAGCATGCACGGAGCCCTCATTGGATACTTAGCCAGTTTTTGGATCGCGGGTTCTCGGGCTAGCGGGCTCAAAATTGGGCCTCTGATGTTCCGTGCCCTACAAATAGCACCGATAGTTCTGCGATATACAAAATGAGACGTGGATTTGCAGACTCTACAAATTTACTAGAAATTAATAATTTTTGTTACATATTTGTGGAAATTACATGAATATTTAAAAGCATATAATAGAATAGTAATAACGTGTGTTGCATTTAGTTTGCTTTAAAACTAAGGCTTTTCTTGGAAAAAAAAAATATAGCATTGCCGAATTAGTTTTCTTTACACATGTTTTATAGAGCATGCACAGGGCCCTCATTCCATACTTAGGCAGTTTTTGGATCACGGGTTCTCAGGCTGGTGGGCTAAAAAATGGGCCTCTGTTGTTTTGTGCCCTAGAAATAGCACCGAGAGTTCCGTGACATAAAAATTGACAAACAGACTTGCGAACTATAGAAACGTATGCCCTTATTGGATATTTAGCCAGTTTTTGGATCGCGGGTTCTTGGGCTGGCGGGCTCAAAATTGGGCCTCTGATGTTCTGTGTCGTGCAAATAGCATCGACAATTTCGTGATATACAAAATGAGACGTGGATTTGCAAACTCTACAAATTTACTAGAAATTAATAATGTATGTTACATATCTATGGAAATTACATGAACATTTAAAAGCGTATAATAGAATAGTAATAATGTGTGTTACATTTATTTTTCTTTAAAACTAAGGCTTTTCTTGGACAAAAAAAATATAGCATTGACAGAATAGTTTTATTTACACATGTTTTATAGAGCATGCACGAAGCCATGATTCCATACTTAGGTGGTTTTTTGGATTGCGAGTTCTCGGGTTGGCGGGCTAAAAAATGGGCCTTTGTTGTTCCATGCCCTAGAAATAGCATCGAGAGTTCCATGACATACAAATTGACAAGAGGACTTGTGAACTATAGAAACTTATGCCCTCATTGGATACTTAGCCAGTTTTTGGATCGTGGGTTCTCAAGCTGACGGGCTCAAAATTGGGCCTCTGATGTTTCATGCCCTACAAATAGCACCGACAGTTCCACGATACACAAAATGAGATGCAGAGTTGTGGACTCTACAAATTTACCAGAAATTAATAATGTCTGATACATATCTGTGGAAATTACATGAACATTTAAAAACATATAATAGAATAGTAACAATGTGTGTTACATTTAGTTTGCTTTAAAACTAAGGCTTTTCTTGGACAAAAAAAATTATAGGATTTCCGAATTAGTTTTCTTTGCACACGTTTTATAGAGCATGCATGAAGCCCTCATTCCATACTTAGGCAGTTTTTGGATCGCGGGTTCTCGGGTTGGCAAGCTAAAAAATGGGCCTCTATTGTTTTGTGCCCTAGAAATAGCACCAAGAGTTCTGCGACATACAAATTGACAAACAGACTTGCGAACTATAGAAACTTATGCTCTCATTGGATACTTAGCCAGTTTTTGGATGGCTAGTTCTCGGGTTAGCGGGATCAAAATTGAGCCTCTGATGTTTCGTTCCCTACAAATAGCACCAACAGTTTCGCGATATACAAAATGAGACGTGAAGTTGCAGACTCTACAAATTTACTAGAAATTAATAATGTCTGTTACATATCTATGGAAAATACATGAACATTTAAAAGCATATAATAGAATAGTATTAACGTGTGTTACATTTAGTTTGCTTTAAAACTAAGGCTTTTCTTGGACAAAAAAAATATAGCATTGCCGAATTAGTTTTCTTTGCACGCATTTTATAGAGTATGGATGGAGCCCTGATTCCATACTTAGGCAGTTTTTGGATCGCGGGTTCTTAGGCTGGCTGGCTCAAAAATGGACCTCTGTTGTTCTGTGCCCTAAAAACAACACCGAGAGTTCTGCGACATACAAATTGACAATCAGACTTGCGAACTATAGAAACTTATTATAAAATAAATAATGTGTGTTACATATCTCTGGAAATTACATCAACATTTAAAAGCATACAATAGAATAGTAATAACATCTGTTACATAGTTTCATGAAGGAAAACAGAAAGAAATTAGCATTCCCGAACTAGTTTGCTCGAAAGGAAAGGGTTTTCGACAGAAGAGAAATCGAAATCTATCAAATTATAAATTCCTGGACACCCAAAAAGTTAGCATACAATAGAATAGTAACAACGTCGTTAAAGACAAAAAAAATAGCATACAATAGGACACAATAAATGTAGCAGATCTGAATTAGTTTTCTTCGGAACAAACAAGAAAGGTTCCTGGAAACCCAAAATTTAATATACAATAAAGGCATTGTCGAATCAGTTTTCTTTGGAATTTATCAAAAATTAATAATGTTTGTTACATGTTTTTGGAAATTTAAATGTGTTTGTCATATAGACTGGGATTGGGGCTCCCGTAGACCATAAAAATAAATAAGTACAAGAATTAGGAACGTCGAAAGAAGAAGTGTGCGACGGTAGAGAGGAAGACCTGAAAAGAAGAAATTGGAAGTTATGAGTCTTTGGTTACAGTTTTCTATTTAAAGAGGTCATAAGTGGATTGATAAAGAAAACAAGATGACAACATAGACTTAAAGTGGATTGATAAAGAAAACAAGATGCTAGTATAGACTTACTATGAATTCGATGCATTTTTGTTGCTGTCGTCGATGGTCAGTAGAGTCCTGTTGTTCAGTTGTTTCCCTTCCTGGACGAGGTTGTCCATTCTCTGTTGGAACCATTCTTCAATGTGGATTTTCATGGGGGTTGTGTTGATTTCATCCCGGATTTCTATGTCGTAAAGGTCGTTTTCTAATTTCCTTAGATCCATTGAAATACTATTCAGACTCTGTTCAATTTCTTCATTGTGTTCCGCATAGTCTAGTACCCAACACTCGTTCCCATCTAGACGATGTTCAGTTATGTCGTAAAACTTTTCGAAAGACAACCCATTCAAAATATCAACTTGTTCCTAGAAGGCTTCTTTGGTGATTGACAAGGATTTGAAAATTAAGTTTGGATCTTGAACCTCATTGGTAGTTCCGACTAACTCTATCTGCAACAGGCTTGTGAATAAATCTTCCTTTTCTGATATGACTTGTTTACATGATTTGAAAATGAGCTCCAGTTTGTCAACTTTCTTTTGCCAGCATGCTTTTACTTTTTTGGTCTACTTTGGGGAGGGGATTTTATGTTGTCTTCTTTTCAGTTCCAATGTGTTGACGGCATAGTTGGAAAAAGGGGCCAGTACCTAATACAATAAATGTTGTTCATTTCTTAAATTTGCCTCCAAATGTTGTAGGAAATCATTGGCCTTCTTTCCAAAGGAAACTAAATTTTGTGATGTTTCCCAAGCTTCAGTAAGTAGATGCATTATTTTGTTGATGTTATTCTCTACAAGGGATCTATAGCATGCAAGGAGGGTAGAGGATTCTTTCATCTTTGCTGCAGTGGTAGCAGGCACAATTTTTGCCAAAGGACTGGAAAATTATGGGGTTGCAATGAAAGCCTTCTCATATTCGTTGAGGTAGTCTTTCAGATTGGCATTTTTCATCTCAACTCCTCCAATGGAATCATGAATAATTTCACTGGTTACCCGGTGAAATGAGGATATTTGGGATGGTTTCATTTCCCTAAAGTTAATCTTTGTGCGAGATTTTCCTTTCCTGTTTGTTACATCTTTCTTTTCAATGACCATACTTTTAGATTGGYTGTCAAAAATAACACTMTGTATTACGAAGGATTCATCTAYGTCAAAAAGTCGGTCTCAGATRTTTCCAYCGTGGACAACCCAATTTTCTGCATGTGTTCAGTTTCAATTTCAAGTTGCAGTTTTCCACTTTCAATTTCAGGTTCCTCYGCCTGCCCTGCATTGTTTTTTCTCTTCTTCGCTAGTGGAATTTTGTGAGAACTATCAATATTTATGCGAGGAGGGTTCTTATCTCCTCCTCCGCTCAAATATTTTTGGGTTGCTTTCTTACTGGGGTGGATCGTCGAATCGATGCTCYGTGATGTCGTGCTCTTGGGAGTGCTGGCAGGGGACTAGGTACTCTTCTCACCGGATAATTTYCCATGTTGTCTGTACAATTCAATCACGCTTTTCAATGTCTCTACKTCACAATCGATAGAAGAAAGATTATTGTCGACATTGTTCCTGTCTTAGGTCAGGTGTTTATCCATAAAAGAGGTGTTAAAGCCAACARCTAGTAAATGTTCTTGAAAAATGCCATTAGGGTCAAAACCTTTTAKCCTTTCAGCGTACATTAGGTTCAATTTCTTGAAATGGGAGGCAAACTCATCAATCTTTTTGATGTTTCTGTACACGAAGTCTTCGACTTTCTAGGGCAGAGGAATGAACTATTTTTTTTTCTTGTCATGGAAAAAATGCAACCAGTGGTTGTATTGCCTTGCTATTTCTACAACAAACATCTTGTTCGTGATGTGGCATGAAAGGAAGGTAGGATTTTCCTTAGAGCCAAAGACCATGAGGACATTATGATTTTCCTCTTGCTCAAGTGTGCCCTTCCTGTTCAAAAACTTTGTTGCGTGGCCAAAAATCCACGGAGCATCCTTGCCTAACAGTAAATCTTTGAAAACTAAGACAAAGCCATTAAAAACTTCATAAAAACAATGGGAGGCCTTGTGCCTCCACAAGGCCTCATACGATAATGTTACTGGGTCAAACCCACTATTTATTTTATTGGAAAGAGAAAGTTTTGGAAACAGACAACAATGCACAATTGAGAAAATTAAGTAGGATGACATATAAAATTTATTCGATTCTTTGAATCGTGACAACTGGGAATAGAACTCAATGGAAATTAGCTTCCCCCAATTAGAAATGTATTGTTCCTTGACTGTGAAATACAAAATATAAATAATTATATGGGAAATGCTTGTTGTGGATGCCTGTCTCGTTATTCTTGTAAACAACCAAGCAATTTTCTGGAATGGATTTCTAAAGGAACTTACCTGCAACCTTGTGATATCTTCAGGAACTGTTGTCGAGTCTTCGAGGAAGTCGACTAAGATTTCCATCCCATCATCATGTTTTTCTAGAAACTTTTTGCAGTTTTGTCCTATGAACGCCAATGTTGGCTTCAAAAATTTTAACATCTCACGAAAGACCTGAGGTGACAAAGAAACAGGAGAATGGTCGCGCAGTGGAATAATTCTTTGGCTTGGAATATATTTTTCAGCACACCAAGATACTACCTCCTTACAGTCAAAAACCAAAGGGACACAGCCTACACGAGCCATTCTAGGGGTCCAAATCACTTCGTTCTGGGCGGAGTGGGATGAATAGTAAAAGTATGCCCTAGACCACTGGAAGTTCTGGTCCTCATGTGCGAACATATTTACTGTATCTCCACAAAACTATTGTCGACCTGCTGCCATAAGTCTACAAGAACATTTTTTTGTTCCAGGTGATGAATGAAATGAAAATTTGGAAGGGATAATATAAGCCTGCACAAATTTTGGTCCAAAGCATGTGAATGGGAGATGTCCTCGAGACTTTCGTTGATTAATGACAATTTGGACGACTGTTGCATGATGATTTTTTAACATTAAAAACTAGTAATTGCATACATAGAAAATGTGAACATGGTAGATATTGCAATTAGTGATTAAGCATTGTAGATTTCTTGAGCGGCCAAATACGATGACGCGTGTTCGAGATGAACAATCGGAAGGGACAAAATAACTCTCCGCACATGTTGGTTTGATGCGTAATAATGGGATATCTCCTCGAGCGTTTCGTCCATTAATGACAATGTTGACAGTTCCTACATGGTCACCTGTTAGCATGAAAGGTTTCTAATTGCATAGTAAGAAAGTACGGAAGTCGTGGGCAAGGGAAAAAAATAGCTACAAAATAGGGTTGCAAGGTACAACTGTTGAAGGTGAGGGTCCGAGGGTCAAATTGTATGTATCAGAACTTTTTGAGTGCAATGCACATAACAACGAAGAGGGTATGGTAGGACAGTCGGAAGGACAGGAAGTTAGTGGGGATTGAAGGTAGCAAGAGATACTTTTAAACATTTGTGAGCCATGGTAGAGTGAAGAGCGGATGATGTTGGAATGCGGTAGTCAATTTGTATATTGCATAGGGTGCGATGCCACCTATTTCGTACCTCTGTGTCCAATTTTCACTACTAAGAGCTAATTTAGTATTGAAAATAATTTTTTAGATACTGGTAGATACTTCATAGGTATTAGCATCCGTAAACAATGGAAATCTCCACCCCACCAGCCCTGCATTCCATGTCTCAATTTGTATATCGCAGAACTAGGAGCGTTGTTAGGATGACACAGAACAATAGAAGTGCAATGTTGAGTCAGCCAGTTCGCGAGGCCTCTTATCAATTTCTATATCGCAGAATTTTGGTTGCTATTTTTAAGACACACAACAATGGAGGCCCAATTTTGAGCCCGCCTACCCGAGAACCTGTGATAAAAAATGTCGCTAGGTATGGAATGTGGAATCCATACATGCTCTATAATATATCATGTCCATACTTTATAGTCCCATAATACACGGGAAGAAAAAAAGGGAAAAAGGACAAATCAGTTAACAGTGGAATTGTAGATCATGAAAATTTTGAGTGGAAGATGTATATAATGGAACAAAAAGGAACAGAGTTCAATTGCGCCAAGTCAGCAAACGTGGGTATAAAATTCACTAAGTATGAAAAAGGAACAATGGGCAGTCCAATTCGTCATGCGAGGATATAGATGGAGATGAAATTGGAGCCAACTCGGCAACTGTGGACATAAAATTGGCAAATTCTGGAAAGCAACAGCGGTCGGTCGGATTCATCGTGTGATTATATAGATGGAGATAAAGATATGTCAACCCAATAACGCTGGGGTTGCACATTTCGTGAACCCAACAACAGGAGGATCCAAAACAGGCTGCAAAGGTGTCTGCAGAAGATGTGAGGCCTCGACGTTCTAATTGTATCGCTCCGAACATTTGAATGCATAATCTGTAACACGAAAGAGCGGATGATGTCGAAATCTGGTAGTCAATTTGTATTCGGTAGTCTAGTTATATACTTAGTCGCATTTCTATGATCGCGGGTTCCAATGTTGGCGTGTTGACATATCTTCATCTCCATCTATATCCTCGCATGGAAAATTGGACCACCCACTGTTCCTTTTCATACTTAGTGAATTTTATGCCTGAGGTTGCTGAGTTAGTGCAATTCAACTCTTCTGCTTCTTGTTCCATCATCTACATGTACCACTCAAAATTTCCATGATCTACAATTCCACTGCAAACTTCTCTGTCCTTTTTCCCTTTTTTCTTCTCGTGTATTATGGGACTATAAAATATGGACATGATATTTTATAGAGCATGTACGGATTCTACATTCCATACGTAGTGACATTTTTGTTCGTGGGTTCTCGAGTGGGCGGGCTCAAAATTGGGCCTCCATTGTTCTGTGCCCTACAAATAGCACCCTGAATTCTGCAATATACAAATTGACAAGCGGACCTACGGACTGGTGGACTCAACATTGCACTTCTATTGTTCTGTGTCCTCCAAATAATGCTCCCAGTTTCATGATATATAAATTGACACACGAAATGGAGAGCTGACGGGGTGGCAATTGCCATTGTTTACGGATGCTAGTCCATATGAAGTATCCAACAGTATCTAAAAAATTATTTTGAATACTAAATTAGCTCTTAGTAGTGACAACTAAACACAGAGGTACGAAACAATTGGGATTGGACAAATTTTGAGTGGAGGATGTATATAACAGAACAAATAGGAACATAATTCAGTTGTGCCCACTCAAAAACTGCGGGCATAAAATTCACAAAGTATGAAAAGGAACAACGGGCGGTCCAATTTGCCATGTGAGGATATAGATGGAGATTAAATTGGCGACAACCCAACAACCATGGACATAAAATTGGCCAAGTATGGAAAGCAACAGTAGTCGATCGGATTCTTCGTGTGATTATATAGATGGAGATAAAGATATGTGAACCCACCAATGCTGGGGTTGCACATTTTGTGAGCCTGGTAATAGGAGGATCCAAAACAGGTTGTGACAGTGTCTGCAGAAGACGCGAGGCCCCGAAGTTCTGATTGTATTGCTCTGAACATTTGAATGTGTAATCTATAACACGAAAGAGCAAACGATGGCAGAATTCAGTAGACAATTTATATATTACGACATTTTGGATCGCGGTTTCTTGGGTGAGCGGGCTCAAAATTGGGCCTCCATTGTCCCATCCCCTACAAATAACACCCATAATTCTGCGATATACAAATTGATAAGTGGACCTGCGGACTGGCAGACTCAACATTACACTTCTATTGTTCTATGTCCTCCAAACAACGCTCCCAGTTTTGCRATATAGAAATTGACACAAGGAATGCARGGCTGGCGGGGTGGAGATTTCCATTGTTTACAGATGCTAATCCCTATGAAGTATCTAACAGTTTCTAAAAAATTATTTTGAATACTAAATTAGCTCTTAGTAGTGACAACTGGACATAGAGGTATGAAACAGTTGGGATTGCACAAATTTTGAGTGGAATATGTATATAACGGAACAAAAAGGAACAAAGTTCAATTGCGCCAACCCGGCAACAGCCGGCATAAAATTCACTAAGTATGAAAAGGAACAGCGGGTGGTCCAATTCACCATGTGAGGATATATATGGAGATGAAATTGGCGCCAACCTGGCAATAATGGACATAAAATTAGCCAAGTATGGAAAGCAACAGTGGTCGGTCGGATTCGTCGTGTGATTATATAGACGGAGATAAATATATGTCATCCTGCCAACGCTGGGGTTACACATTTCGTGAATCTGGCAACAGGAGGATCCAAAACAGGCTGTGAAGGTGTCTACAGAAGACGCAAGGCCCCAACATTCTAATTGTAGTGCTCCGAACATTTGAATGTGTAACACGGAAGAGCAGACGATGTCAAAATCTGGTAGTCAATTTCTATATTGCAGAGCGTGCAATCCCAACTGTTTCGTACCTCTGTGTCTAGTTGTCACTACTAAGAGATAATTTAGTATTCAAAATAATTTGTTAGATACTGTTAGATACTTCATAGGGATTAGCACCCATAAACAATGGAAATCTCCACCGCCCTGCATTCCGTGTTTCAATTTCTATATCATGAAACTGGGAGTGTTGTTTGG
Organism: Picea mariana; assembly: GCA_032191745.1. Lineage (NCBI taxonomy): Eukaryota > Viridiplantae > Streptophyta > Pinopsida > Pinales > Pinaceae > Picea > Picea mariana. Next base: position 98,515 of record JASDQU010438513.1, read on the forward strand.
AGGACATGGAAAAATAGAAGTGCAATGTTGAGTCCGCCAGTCTGCAGGTCCACTTGTCAATT
>JASDQU010438514.1:59357-71063 GCA_032191745.1 Picea mariana
TGAGGAGGCACAGGGATACCAGGGACCTGTGGGGCTTGGATGGGAGGCCTTTCAGGCCTAGGTTGGACCACTCCTTGCCCAATCCAATTAAAAAACCCAACTTGAAATAGTTGGCCTAACTCTTGCGAGTCGTCATCAAATTGTATGGAGAATCTTGGCCTTCTAGGTCCCTTGTTCCAATTACCTCTCCCTCGGTTACCTCTGCCATGGCTACCTTTGCTGAAAAAACTCATTCTTGTATGCATAATTGATTAGAAAATCGTTTCTTTAACAACCATACATGACAACTCTTTTAAAATATGAAATAAAATTTGTCTCAACAACATATCAGACTCATGCAATCCAATCCATAAAAAATGTTTAATAGTTATCAATGAGAAGGGGGTGAACAAAGGTTCTGGGATATGTGAGGGGTTGTATTGAGCGAAAAATGTTAAAATGAGGGGGAAAATATCATGATTACTGCTCACAAACAACAAACAATCAACTGTAATGTAAACCAAAGAATATATCACTGTAATCCATCCCTCCGATCTTAAACTGTCATAATACATAGTTTCCCTTACCTCTAATTAAATTTTAGGAATAGGGAGTGGATAGTGAATATGGGAGTGCGAGGTGATTGTAATGGGAGAAAAGTGAAATAATGGTAGGGAAAAGAGCGAATATTGTTCGAAAAATCAATTAAGTAATCCATAAAACAACTTTGTATTTAATGCAAGCGATCAACACCAACTAAACAATTACTGTGATCAATTTCAAAATTATTGTGTTAACACTTGTTCACTGTTCACATTTAAATATTTAACACTTTTAATTCACACAGTGTCATCATATTCAAAATCAATATGACCTTCAAACATCCTGTATAAAGAATTATGTTTCCTCTCACTTGTTCCATTTAATGTTTTAAAACAAAATTCCAATGAACACAATCATTTGTTTCAACTTTGTTCAACATCGAAACCTTAGCCACTGTCCATAAATTAATTCCTCAAATTAAACATAGACACAATCTCTTTCAAGACGTGCTTGATTCCATTCCTTTAACCAATTTAACAATTAAATTGCAATGAAACCATACTATTAAAAACCCCGTTCCCATCTCTGATGGTGCAATAAGACGATATGATGCACAATATAAATCATACACAATAGGCAACCAGGAAACAACTATCAATACTTTAAATTGCAAAAATCCTGATCAAACAATTTAAACACACAGTAACACCAACCATCACTTCAACTTATACCATGCTGTAGGAAACACACAGACCATGCATAACACAAAGAAGCATTTATGTGAATGTACATATATAATTACTCCCAATCAAACCATAAAACAATGCTGAGTTATCAATCCAACACAAGGAGGCAGCGACTGTAAGCCCATTTTCATTTCCTTTTACAACTTCTCTAATCAACCAATTAAACCATGATGATCTATCGAATCAAGTGTCACAATAAAAGAATGTAGCGACTATATACCAATAATCATTTCCAATTGCAACTATGTAATCAACCCGATCAATAGAGATGAACCAATACTCAAACCAATGTTAATACTACCCAACAACTATAATAGTCAACCAGATAACCGACAGAGTGTGACTATTGAGTTAATCAAAACTGGGCTCAGTACCAATGACTACAAGAAAATAGTCAAGGGTTCGCTTGATCATTAAAACATAGGGAGACTGGAGTCAACCATAACAACAATAGGTGAGAACCCTTCGAGACTACACGGTGGAAACACTGACCACATAACCTTTAGCTTGCAAGGTAGGGTGACAGTTCAACCCCAAGTAGGAGATACTATGAATAGAGGAGCAAAGGTTTCTTACTAGGCACTAAATAATACCAAGAACACACATGGGAATAACCCTTGTGGTTTTCCCCAAAAATCGAACAATGCTGATAGAAATGCAGAGCTTTGTAATAACAACCAACCCTAAAGCAATCCTCTTGGCATAATAGCCACCATAACCAACTATGCAGAAACCAATAACATAAAACGAGCCCACGACCAGGTGGAAAACGATATGCAGTGACCCAAGGTGGTTCAAATCAAACACAACAACCCCATAATACCAAATATGACTAGGGTACTGTTACAAGGACTGTGAGGAGACGACCATCAAGTCCAGATGGAATGAAACCCTCCAACAAAAACCCATAGAGACAACAGAGAGCCAACACGACTTCCTTCACACAGAATAATCAATGAAATCATGACTTCAGCCATCCAATTTTCCATTTGCAACGAATAACACAAACAACCATTCTAGAGAAACACCACGAGTTTACACAGTTTCCAGCCTCAAGAAAAACACAAACCGATACATCACCGAGACAAGATTTATTTAATAAACAAAGCGAGTTCATGGATGGGAAAAAAACACATACCTGTAACCAAATGGCCTTAAAAATGTGAGCTTGGTCGAGCAATTTCTTCCTTTCCTGAATATCAGAGCTTAACCACAGCGAAAATCAAATGAGCAATAACCAAGCTAGTGTGAAGACCAGTGGGAAAGATATGGAGTGACATGGAGCTAGTGTGAAGACCAGTGGGAGAGATATGGAGTGACGTTCATTTATTGCACGTCACTTCCATCCTCTATTCATTCAATACATAGTACATGAAAAGCAACTAACCATTAATCCATCCATTAATCCATGCATCGAAACTAACATACATTTCTTGCCAAATGCACCACCCGATATCATATCAGCCATTGCCAAAACATACCATAACATATATCAAGTGTGCCTTCATATAATTCAATAAAGCCACTAACATTTCTAGTTAGGACTAACATCATTCCTTTAATTTCAAATGCATATAGTATAGTATAACATAACATAGTTTAGTTTCTTCTTCTTGGACATTTTTCCATATTGCTCTTGTTTTTTGTTATAGCTAACATGTGTCTTGTGCAGGTACAATATGTGGTAAATCATGGCACCAATAGCATTGTAATAATAGTTAACATAATCCATCATGACATGGAATTTAGAGTTTAGAGCAACAATACCAACACATAACATGCATCATCCATYTGCCATTATGTTGCAAATAAAACCAATAATTCACCATCAATCATGTAGAATTCTGTAAGCATCATCGAACAACAACATAAAATGTGTAACAAGACTATCACCRATCTTCCAATCTACAAGGRGGTCCCACCTAATAATATTATATATATTATTAGCTTATAAATAATAGGATTTTAGCAATACTGTGCGGGCAAAATCCTCGTTGCGATTTTTACCGTCAACAAACATAACCTTGGATAAAACCCCCCCAGGGAAAACGAKTTTGGAATATGAGTGTATATATGTGGATAAAAGAAGGTGGAATACAACAAATAAAATAAACATATGAACTTGATACAATAACAACTTGAAMCAAGATGAAACACAAGTCCAAATGAATAAGATGCGCCCTAGGATAGTGCGCCCTCCTCACAAGTTGCCAAGACCACTRAAATGAAGCGCTCYGTTGAATGGAAGATCTGATGGAGAAACCCTCCCAAAATACTCTGAATCTATGTTGTATCTCTCCACTGAAACTGTCCTCACTGCAATCTAAGCTCTGTAAGTCCTCCCCACTGTTAGTGTGCCCTCCTCCAAGAAAGATCAACTCCAACAAATAAATGAGTGTCTAAGATTTGTGGTTGCCTCCATGGATAGAAGTGCCCAAGATTTCCTCAACTCTAGCCTCCAACCTCATCCTCATGCTCTCTCTCAAAATCTCCAAGTGAACACATGAGTGAATTAATTCTCCTTTTCCCTTTGCACCCGTCTTGAACCTCCATAAGCAAACCTAAAATTGGGTTGGATGAGATCATCCCATCTCATGTCCAATCAAAGGTTGAGATCATCTCATAATAATCTCACTCTCAAACCCACTTTGGGTTAAGTTCCCTAAGTTCACTTTATGTCTCCTAATTCACCCACAAAGTGAATTGATAGTCATTTAGGCTAAAATGACCAAACTTCACTTTTGACTTAAATCTCCTAAGTCAAAGTGAAATTAGACATAAAGTACAAGGAAAAAAGTACACAGTACTTCTCACATGTGTTTAGGAGCTCACAAACACATGATGAACACTTCCCAAGGTACATAATATCAACATCCCCTTGGGAAAATTATAGTGGTATTAGAGCAAATTTCCTTCACCATCCTGTGATAAAATACTGATGACTAGGAGGAGAGGTCATGGGGAATATCCTGTATCAGGTATACCTGAAGGAGAAATGGCCATGGCAGAGGAGATTATGTATTGTGATATGGGATATCAAGCTCTTAGTGAGACATTCAGAGCTCAATTAACATTCCAACATCTTGTATCCATCAAAAATCCTAGGTGGAGTAAAGATAATATTGCAGTATGGGCCAAGAAGATGGAAGAAGTCAATTATTGGAGTAGAAAAGCAGAGGAAAGAATATCCAAAACAATGAGGAAAGAGGACACATCATCACATGCTAGTGAATTGAAGGGATCACCGATGGAACCTACAACCAATAGGAGCAAGGAACTTTGCTACAATTGCAAAGAGCCTTGGGAGCTGGATCATGGATGCATGGATAAAGGGAGAGTGCATTACATTGAGGTGCAATACAACAGTGATGAGGAGGACATGTATGAGGTTGCAGCCTTAGATGCCTCATTAGAATAGTCCCATGAGGCCATTGACTCCAGTGCATCTGATGGACAATTGGATGGACAAGATGATAGCACATGTTCTTTATATTCCCAATCAGGCAACGTTGAGGACTCAACACTTCACCACAATGGTGATACTTGTGAGGATTCATCCATAGCAACACCTATGCACGAGGAGGATCGAGGATTTGGTGATCCGCCTTTGGATGTTGATATGAGGTCATGCACGGGGAATAATATTCCTCCTATGGAGTTGAGCATGACACAATATTTACCTTCTTAGACACTTATGATATACATGACACATGAGGATATCAGTGGCATTCCGGATGTGGTAGAGGAGCCTTATGTAGTGATGGAACACAAGGGACATGGGGATCTGTAGGCCCAGGAGGAGAGACATGACTTGGAGATATATGACTATATACATACCTATCAATATGGGGAGAGTGAGTCACCTTTTTTAGGGAGTCCATTGATAGATCATGTTGTGGAGATCAACAGATCGATGGGATACTTACTTTCGGGACCAGTCTACAATGACGAGGATGCATTCCCTGTTGTTCGGGATGACCATATAACATGTATGGACACATATGTATGGGATCTGAGTGTAGATGATATTAGTAGGATGAGTGCACATGAGGGTACAACTGTACATACAATATATAGGGTGGTTTAGATTGAGGCAACAATATGGGATTGATGTACAGTGGCGTGCAGGGGGATTTAATAGAACAATGGATAATGGGTAGTATTGTGCTTTATCTCTTGAGGAGTGTGTCGATGAGGATTCCACTATTGACATTAGTGGTGGGAGTCCTATGGTAGCACCTCAGCAGGACAATGTTCAGGAGTCCTGACATTTGGCAGGACAAATAAGGGTCAGAGAGGACATCATCATGGAAACCATTAGACACATTGATGATACTCATGCTTTGGTGGCAGAGTATTGTTAGAGGGCCATAATGGAACATGATATTTCAGATAGAGAGTTTTCCTTTGAGGACTTTCAGACACTCAGGGAGAGAGTGATTTTGATGAGGATCGACTACCAACAACTACTTATGCATAGAGATTACCTTTTGGAGGTTGGTGAGATGTATCATGGGGCACTGAAGGAGAAGGAGATTGAGGTGGAACAACTTGCTCATGAATTAGTAAGAACACATATATTCTTGAAAGGCACACACACAATCCTTCAATAATCATAGTCCATATTTGAGGAGCTCCTTGAGGATGCTATTCAGGGAGCCACGACATATATCTCAACAGAGGGTCAGATATATACCTCAACTACATCACTAGAGGATATTGGTGGTTTGATAGAGGAGAACCAATTGATGGAGGAGTGTGAGGGATACCTAGGATCACTGATAATTATGGAGAGACGTGATCGAGAGATGCTTGAGGATGTGCATGTGTCACAAGGACCACCATTAATGAGGGGTTCTGAGACAGTTGGCCCTACACATACAGATGGGGATTCCAGAGCCAGGGGAAGATATGAGGACACATCCATTTGGGTTCTGATATTAGTTAACATACATGTAGAGGTTGACCCAATAGTATGCTCAAGATACATGATGATGCAGGAGGATACAATAGCTTGCATGGGTATACAAGGGCATAAAATGATGAGCGATACTCCATAGAGGCATGTTGAGGTGTACAGTGGGATCCAGGGTGATGCATTGGATTTCAGGGAGGATACGTACTTGGTGGACCTAGGATATCACATTCTCAGTAGAAACAATCATATGAGTTATGATAGAGGGAGTATGACTGACCATCAGTGTTTTGAGTCACCTGCCATTGTACACGATGGTATGAGATTAGTGTAGAGTCCATGTGACTATTCACCATGGATGTTGGTGGATGGGTTTTTGGTCAAACCCTTGGAATTGAACAATGCATATGACATTTCCCAGTGCTACGTATAGTTGTAGGTATTTCCGATGGCATTCATCGATAGTTTCATTATATATAGTAGTATAGGGGAAGATAGCCAGTTTCATAGGATGTGGAGAGTTATTAGACAGAGACCTCCTGGCAAGGGATACCCCATTACATGCATCAGGATAAGGGAGGTTCACCCGAGACAGTCAGATGAGGCATTGGGCATGTAGGAGAGCATCCTCAACCATGGGACAGAGGATATTCCAGAGGTGGATATAGGTTCAGAGTCTCAACGGGATGAGGACAAAGAGCAGAGTAGGGTAAATGTTTTTGATGAGGACTATGAGATCAATTGGCAAGATGTATGGTCACAACAAGAAACATCAAAGATCTAGAGGAGCGTGCATGATGTACCTATGGTTGGATAGGTTGGCCATTTCAGGACTCCTCAACAGATCAAAGAGAAATTCTCTTGCGAGTATCTCGAGGATGATGTCATGAGTCACATGGGGGCAAGCTTGGTATGTTAGCATCATGAGTCATGGCATGATTCCTTAACCACCCTTGTTTCAGGGAAGAGTTGGGAGAGTATGCTAGCATCTCTCAACATTGGTATACTAGAGCTATATAGTGGGGTTGAAAACATAGGGATATTACTGGAGTATGGGACACTGCAGGCAACAATGTGGGTTGGCAGGGAGGCCGATTTTAGTGATCATGGACATGAAACCATAGCTATCAGTAGTACACTTTGAACGAAGGTTTATAGTTTAGTAGGCACTGAGATACTTAGTATGGCACCCTTAGATTTATGTGATGTGGGGTTTGGTGCTCTTCTAGAGTCCATGGGAGTTTTAGGGACTCACATGATTGGTTCCTTCCATTGTTGGGGGGATTTGAGAGCAGATTTAGATGAGGATGCTATGTGGTAGGATGGATTTCCTTGGTTGAGGATCATGTATATTAGTAAATCATCTTCTTGGTTAGTAGGGAATTTGGATACTATTAGAGGTGGTTGTTGGGAGATTGGTTTAGGTGAGAGACTCCTTGATGGATGGATAGTGTATTTACTTGTTCCATTGGTTGGGGGTCTTCAAGAGACTCTTATTATTGATGTCTCATAGGAGTATAATTTACAGGGAACTACAGTTCACATCTTGATTTGGGATCCATGGATTAGAGTGTTTGGTATCCCAATGGTTGATGGGGTTGAGATGCTAGCAAAGCGATTGCATGAAGAGTTTACTGAGGATCTACTGCACATGATCGCTCTACTCTTCAGGAGTATTCTGGGGGTCTACATGGAGAGCACTTTGTGGGACCATTTTTTGAGGAGAGAGTACTTCATGTCACACAAGTGGATATGAGACCTTGGGATCATACACAACTTGATTCAGTTATTGCTTGAGGACAAACAATATTCGAGTAGGGAGGACTGTATGTCCCCATTTTTTGATTCACTTATGTTACAGTTTGGGATGCTTGCCAAAGTAGCCAGTTGGGAGTGATAGTGAGCTCAAGAGGTATTGAGGATTTTTATGGGGATCAAATTAAATTATTCATCATATTTCATCATCATGATCTATTCTGTACAACTTGTCTTTGGTTTCGTTGCATTCCAATGATTTCCGTAATTTTGAGTTATTATTGAGCATATTTTAATTAAATTCACTAAGGAGGTCATTTTGGACATACTGTTTCAAGAAACACCTTAGTGTAATAGCTCATTGGAATTGGGAGGGAATCTCTAAAGGATAAGATGCTGAAAAGTGACTTTCAATGGTCGGAGAATCCATAAGGGAAAATTAATCACTTTTTAGAGGAAAAAAGGTTATTTAATTAATAAAATGATTTTACAAAGAGACATTAAAAGAGAATTAAAAGTCACTTGGAGAGAAAAGGTAAACATGGGTATAAAAGAGAGACAGGGGCTTCTGTTCTCTCATTATGTTGATGGATATTTTGATGTATGGCTTCTTAGCTAGAGAGCCCATGGTAGTTGGGGGTTTTGAGGGTTTTGACTRAATAAACTGTAGAGATCAATAAGGAAGTGAAAGATCCCTCTGTTCCTGGTCCAAGCTTGGCCTAGGGGGTAAAAKATTCATCCCTCACCATTCTGCATCAGTTCATAATTTCTTCAACCATCAATTTTGATAAGGGAGTACACTAGTGAGGGTTTTCTACAGGAAAGGGSACATTGTCTTGAGGAGAAGYAGTTCGATATGGCTTCTTTGAGAGATATATGAGAGATATATYCTTATAGAGAAGTTGTGCACATCATGGGAGACTTTACTTGGCATTTTATAAGAGATTTAAACCCATATTCAATTCATTTATAGAGTTGGGCGAATTTCCTGTTGAGGGGCACACTGGGGGTTTTGGAGACTACTTTGGGAACAGTTTTGGTCTCTACAGTTGGGGAAACTCATCATATCTTCCAACCTACTCATTCTACATAGTTTGACATGATTTTGTGGAGGGGTTGAGGCCATTTCTGAAGAGGGTGAATTCTGAATGGTTTCCTACAACCAGGGATGATACAACTCTCCTCAATTTTCACCAGTTTGTATGAAGGAGACTTTGTTGGTTTAGTAGATATTTTGTATGCAACCATTGGGGGCCTATAGAAGGATATATATCTATTTATTACTGAAGCTTGGAGCTATATTCAACCACTTCACATTATTCTTCCATCTCTATTCCATATTTGTCCTTATCTTGTATTGAGGTAATCTATATACTTAAATAAAATACAGATCTAGGGTATTTGTGGTTATTTCTTGTGTTACTTATATTGCATCTTGTTGTGTATATGTTATTTTCTTTATCTCTATAATTTATTTTCTGCTAAATCTAAAATAACCATGATAATAAACCCTAACAACACTCAAGAAGACCAAATGTGCAAACTGTTTGACAAAATACCACAACCAGAAAACACAAAAACTTTAAATGCTCCAAGAAAATCCCCTTGGGAACATTACATTGAAATTGACAGTTTCTATTTGAAGGATTAGCCTTAAGCTTGCATGATTGTATGGATCACGTTTTTTCCTTGTTTGTTTACTTTCTTTTTCTTAATTTGGCTACCTATCTTTCTTAGGAAAACCTTGTGGGGAAACCTCAGTGATGCTACCCCAAATACACAGGTGACATCCCTATAAATTCTAACCTTATACAATTTCTACTGTAAACAATATTAAAAAAATTACAGAAAAGATACAATGGCAAATACAAACATTACACAGAGATTTTTCCCCTGGAAACCCAAACAGGGAAAACCAACATATATTATATTCATTCATTGTGTTACATTGTTTATAATACAATATACATATAGGAGCCAACAACATCCAAAACCCTAACCCAATGATCTGGATTAGTCCAAAACCCTAATTTCTTAATTGGAAATAGAAAACCATCGGCAAAAACCATGTGCTGAAAAAACCACCTAAATACATGACACATTTCTCGAGGTAGGTGTCACGTTTCCCGAGGCAGAATTGTTTTTTAACACATACCACATTCTCATGCAAAGAATATAAAACATACCCAACATTCTCCCACTTGTTGTTTTCTTTTCATACAGGGGGTTACCGGGTTACATAGTAAAAAATACAGGGCAACAATGCCCATGGATCCTCTACACCAAGAGAACTTCTTAGTGCTCAAAGATTTTGTTAATGAGTCTGCAACATTCTTCAAAGTGTCCACCTTCATCAATGATTCTTTCTTTTCTTCAATCATGTCTCTCACAAAGTGATATTGAACATCAATGTGCTTTGTCTTTGAATGATAAGCAGGGTTCTTCACCATAAAAATTGCACTCTGATTGTCACACTCTACCCTTACAGCTTGTTGTACCAACCCAATACCTGAACACAATCTTTGTAACCATACTGCTTCCTTACTTGCATGAGTGGCTTCCATGTATTCGGATTCTGTAGTTGAAAGTTCCACTACAACCTGTCTTTTGCTCATCCAACTTACCGGTCCATACCTCTTGTGGAGTCTTGTCACCCAACGCTAATGAGGGTGATCTGTTGACCAGATAACATGCAATACCCACTGCCTATGCCCAAAATTCTTTCCCTAACCCGACACCACTGAGAATGGACCTTGAGTTTTCCATCAACGTCATGTTCATCCTTTCTGTAACTCCATTCTGCTGAGATGTATATGGAGTAGTCTTCTGCATTTCTATACCACACTTATTACAGAATTCTTCAAATTCATTCCCGCAGAACTCTCCGCCATTATCTATTCTCAACACCTTAATTATTTTCTCTGTTTGATTCTCAACAAGAGCCTTAAACTCTTTAAACCTGTCAAAGACTTCATATTTCTTCCTGAGGAAATATATTCAAGTTTTTCTAGAGAAGTCATCTATAAATGAGACACAATACACAAATTTTCCTAATGATGGGACCAACGTAGGTCCAAAAGCATCACTGTGAACTAGTTGTAAAATTCCTTCTGCCCTCGTTGCACCAGAGGGGAATCTTACCCGATTCTTCTTCCCATATAGAATTTTTTCACAGAAATCAAAATCCAAAGAGAAGTTAGACATACCTTCAACCATACCTTTACCATGTAGTAGTCGAAGACCCTTCTCTCCGATATACCCCAGTCTTTGATGCCACAACATAACCTTTTCTCCAGAGACTGTAGGAGTTCTTTCTTCTTCAACTCAATTATCATGAACAATGGAGATATTACACCCATCACTAATAGTGCTTCCTATTAGCTTATAAAGAGTTCCAAACCGAACTCCCTTCGTCAACACCATTGCTCCTCAAACCATCCTGCAAGTTCCCTTTTCAAAAATTGATTTTACCCCTGCATCTTCCATTTTGCTTACAGAAATCAAATTTCTGGCCATACCTGAGATGTGTAGAACACCAGACAATGTTCTAATCCTTCCATCTACGAGTCTCAACTTGAACCTTCCTCTTCCTATGATTCTATTTGTCGAATCATTGCCTAAGAAAACATTACCTCCATCATATTTTTCATATTCGTAGAACCACTCCCTATGGGGATTCATATGAAAGGATGCACCAGAGTCAATCAACCATGCCTCATGATCTGCATGTGTGCTTGAAGAGGCCAAGTACACATCCCCTCCTTCTTC
>JASDQU010438515.1:34929-44986 GCA_032191745.1 Picea mariana
CCCACTTTCACCAACAATTTTTGGCAAGAACTGTTCATGCTACAGGGCACCCATTTGCATCTCAACACATGTTGGGTATGTGTTATATTCTTTACACGAGTAGTAGTGTTTGGGTTGTGACGAGCGCACGGGGGTTTGACAAGGGGTGCAGGGGGGTGAAATCCCCCTGCATGGGGGTTCAGGGGTAGCACTCATGAGAAAAAAAAAATCCTCGAGAAACGTGTCACATTTTTGCCTCATTTTTTGTGTTGCCTCGATTTTCATGTCCATTATTGGGCGATTTTTGGCACGTGGTTTTTTTCTGATGGTTTTCTATTTATTGTTAAGGAACTAGGGTTGTTGACTAATCCAAGTCATTGGGTTATGGTTTTGGATGCCGCTGGATCCTATATGTATATTGTATTGTAAACAATGTGTCACTATGAATGAATATAGAATATGTTGGTTTTCCCGGTTTGGGTTTCCAGGGGAAAAAATCTCTGTGTAATGTTTGTATTTTCCATTGTATCTTTTATGTTCTTTTACTGAAAATCTGTTTGCAGTAAATATTGTACAAGGTTAAAATATACATTTGGTATCAGAGATTTGTTGGATTTAGGGGGACACCTTTGTGGTTAAGGTTTTGGCTCGGGACTGTGATAAGTCTTGTTACAGTGGGAGATCTGTGGTATTGCTTTTTTAGGTGAAAAGAAATGGAAAGAAATTCGAATATGGAGATCAAGAAGTTTAACGGGAAACATTTTGAACTATGGAAGCTCAAGATGGAAGATCTGTTGGTGGACAGAGATCGGTGGATGGCGGTAGACCCAAGTACTACACCTATAGGAACCTCAACAGATGACTGGAAAAAGTTGGATCAGACGACAAAGAGCACAATCTAACTGTGTCTCTTAGATTCAGTATTATTGAATTTGTTGAAGGAATCTACAACCAAGGATTTATAGGATAAGTTGTGGAAGTTGTATTAGTCTAAGTCCCTAGTAAATAAACTATTCATGAGAAAGAAGTTGTATAATCTCAGGATGAGATATGGAGACTTAGTGGCAGAGCATTTGAACGCTTTCAATACTATGGTAAGTCAGTTAGTATCCATGAAGATTAAAATTTCAGATGAATATAAGTGTATCAGTTTATTGTTTCATTTACCAGACCCGTGGGATAGTTTAGTTGTGGCCATAGGTAGTAATACAACTTCCTTTTATTTTGATGAAGTGGTCTCATCCTTATTGTCGGAGGAGATGAGATGGAAGAACATGGAAGGACAGAGGACAGATACATTATTTGCAAGAGGATGCTCCCAGGAAATAAATAGATCTAAGTTCTCAAGTGGGAGGTCTAAGTCTAAGGGTAGATCTAAATCTCCTTGAAATTTTGTAAATTTATGTTGGATATGTGGAAACGAAGGACACTATAGGAAGCAATATAGATCCAAAGTTGAGAAAAAGAAGGGATCTGAAGAATCTCCTTCTACAAAAGAAAATACCTGCATGGAAGAATGAGGGGATGTGTACTTGGCTTCTTCAAGCACACATGCAAATCATGAGGTATGGTTGGTTGACTTAGGTGCATCCTTTCATATGACTCCCCATAGGGAGTGGTTCTATGAATATGAAAGGCATGATGGAGGTAATGTTTTCATAGGTGATGACTCGACAGCCATAATCATAGGTCGAGGAAAAATCAAGTTGAGGCTCATAGATGGAAGGATTAGAACACTACCTGGTGTTTTGTACATCCTAGGATTGGCCAGAAATTTTATTTTTGTAAGAAAAATAGATGATGCAGGGGTGAAAATAATATTTGAAAAGGAAACCTACAGGATGGTTTGAGGAGAAATGGTGTTGTTGAAGGGAGTTCGGTTTGGAGCTCTGTATAAGCTGGAAGGAATCACTATTAGTGATGGGTGTAATAGTTCCATTGTTCCTGATATTGGATTTGAAGAAGAAATAACTCCTACAGTCTCTGGAGAAAAGGTTATTTTGTGGCATCAAAGACTGGGGCATATTGGAGAGAAGGGTCTTTGACTACTACACAATAAAGGTATGGTTGAAGGTATGTCTAATTTGTCTCTGGATTTTGATTTCTGTGAACATTGTGTATATGGGAAGCAGAATTGGGTAAGATTTAACTCTGGTGCAATGAGGGAAAAAGGAATTTTACAGTTAGTTCATAATGATGTTTTTGGACCTGTGTCTGATCCAAAAATATCTTTTTCATGAAAATGGTTGAGTTATTAATGCATGTGTTTATTAACCAATTAGGAAGCTAAATGAAAGAGGAAGCAATATGAAATCCAAATAAACATATATATATCTGAAATGAAGCATAAATAGAAGAAAACCATAAACACCAATGTGATAATGAAATTTGGCAATCTCGCCTACATCTTCGGGCCTTTGTCTCAGTGGGTGAGGATTTATTATTTATGTTCAAATATCAATAAGTACATCACAATAGTGCAACAAGGTTAAAAAATGGATATGATCTTGTTCTACCAGATATCTAGAACCCAACAGAAGAAACGACACTCAAATCGGATGACTGGAGCTCCCAAAAATGGCCCGCAAAGGTGCGCTACTCAACAACTTCCCTACATAAAAATGGATTTGGATTGGAAAATATTCAGCATAAACCTACTCTATATGTCCTCTCATGGCCTCAATAAGGCATGGTTTATATATAGCTGAATTTCGTAACCATCTCCCAACTTCCCCCCAAGATCTAGCCTAAAAAAGGACCCAATATCCCACAAAAAAGACCAAAATCCCTCAAATCTGCTGAAAAATCATTAAAAAATCACTATTCTATAGTTTAAAAACAAATTTACACAATACATTGGGTGCATCCCCTAACTGGTTGGCCCCTGGTCATATGGAACTCCACCATGTGGCCTAGGGCCAGTGCTTAGTGCGTTGGCCCCTGTGTTTTGTTTGGGTCTAGGTCACGTGGCTTGTCCATGTGGCCTTGCCCTAATATTATGCGTGCACCCAAACCGTGTAGCCCTGTTCAGTAGCCCCTAGTCATGGGATTATCTCCCCACCAACCGAAGCCTAACCAACCCAAAGTGCCACCTGTCAACACATATAATTAATATGCCAACTCTCCAACGAGGAACAACCGTAGCCTGTATGGCTAGCACCCAGTTGTTAAGTCATTAGCGCCCGAGGAGGTCGGAGGTTTGAACCTCCTGACCTAAAAAATATTTACCCAATCATCATTGGGCATCCGTAGGGTTCCACATGGCACCACCTGATTGGGCCACATCGTCAAACTGTATGCCTAGTCACCCTGCCACATGTCTGACATGTCAACAGTCTGTACGCCAAGTCACCCTGCCACATGTCAGTCTGTATGCCCAGTCACCTACCCAGTTGTTTTTTGTATGCCACATGTCCATCTATCATTGGTCCATGTCACTATATGGACTTCCATGTGTCATCCATACTGTGACATGTGTCAAGTCCGTACAGTGCCAACTCAACCCGAAAAGTGATGAAACTGAGTGACTTGAGTCACCTCTTGGTGATGCCATGTCAACATGATTATTTCATCATGATGTCATCCTGATGCATTCTGACGTCACTTGTCATACATGCTGACATCAACATTTACTTTGACCTAGTTGGCCTTTTGCCTATTTCGTGAAATGAAGAGAACACGATATCTGGAGCATATGACGTTCGTTTGAGCCCATTCAAGTTGTGTTGGGTTTGTATTGATGAGGCCTATGCACATGTATGTTTTGAATCCATTCTAGTAACTTTGAGTTTTAGGCCTTTCTGAGCCCCATCAAGCTCCTAGATCCAAATCTGGATCACACCTCCCATCTAAAAGACCTTTTGGTCCCCAAAAGGTTACTGACCAGTCATCAAGCTCAGGATATGCCACCTGTCTTGTTCCATTTCTTTGAACTATGTCATGTGCACTTGTCTCATCAAGATCAATTGTAACACAATCATGACAACTGACAACATATTGTTAGCCATTTTCACCCTATCACATCATACTGAAGCCACTATCATCCATGTAGACAACATTACTAATGATAGCATCAAAAATATGACTACAAATGAAGTGATATGTTTGTAATATTTGCACGACATTAGCTTATCTTGAATCAAAGTGTGATTGATTTTCCATTCTACAATCATATCTTGTTCTTTATTAAGATCGATTACTTGATTTGAAACAATTATAGGTGTGTTTATTGCATGAGTCACCTTTCTTAATTGTTCCATTTTTTGAAGAGAGTTATTTTCCTTTAAATCATGAGCATGAATCACATATTCTTGACCTACTTTGTTTAAATGATATTGATTCTTTGCCCTGTAGAAGATTTCTTTACGATCATATAAGTATGGACTTCCTAAGACCATTCCACATTCACTTAGTGGAACCACATCACATGTTACCTCATCCACAAACATAGATGAAATTGCAAATTTTAATGTGCACTACTTGGTTATGTGCATTTGATGATTGTTGCTTATCCATTTAAGTGTGTAAGGCTTATGATGCATCTGTGTTTTTAACCCCAATTGCTTATCCAATTCCTAAACAATTAAGTTAGATTGAGATCCACTATCTATCAATGTGTTGACCTTAGTGTGCCTCATGATGACCCTTATGTGAAACAAGTTACTTCTACAATCAAATCCTTCACCAACTTTACTTGTCATACCAACCAATGAGACTTTAGATTCATTACTTGAATCTGATCCCAAGTCTTTGGGTCACGTTGTCACTGCAACTGTTTTCCTCCCTTTCTTTTCCTTGAACCACTTTGGTCTCTTCACGGGATGCAGTTGCCAACATCGGTCCTCATCATGCCCCTCTTTCTTGCAATTCTTGCAAGAGGGCTTCTCTTCCTTTCTCATCACTACATTTGACTTCTTGTCATTCCACTTCCTTTTGTCCTCTTTCCTTGAAGATGATTCCCCTGATACACCAACACCTATTTTCCCTTCTTCAATGTTTGTCGCTTGAACAAAAGCCTCATCAAGATTAGTTGGTCCAAGCATGAATACAATATTTTGAATATGTGCAGGTAAACCTCCTATATACTTCATAAGAGTTTTTTGGGTATGTAAAGGAATATCTAACATCATTCCCATTTTATGAAATCCATCTATGTATTCTTGCACTCTTTGTCCTTTTCTTAGTTTTAAATATTGCCATTCAATTAACGCTTTCTCTTTATAACCTAAAGGATAGAATTTCTTTCTAAGTGCAGAAATAAAAAAAATTCATGATGGAAATACATTACCCACTTGTTGCGTGCCATTTTTCAACTTGATTTGCCACCAGATGAGTTTTGTGCCTGCAAGTCTAAGGGATGCCAACTTGATCTGAGTTACCTCATCCTTGATCTATTGCACACTGCAATAAAACTACATCTGTCTGACCCAATTTTCAATTCTCTATACACTAGTTTCACCATCATATATGGGTAATTCAAATTTAACATCAAGTTTTAATAAAGGTGTTTCATTCTTATGTTTATGGACATGTTTCTTTGCATTGAATTTAGAACTTGAACTTGAAGAAGAAGGAGAAGAAGGAGGTGATGATGGAGGTGAAGGAGGAATTTGAGGAGGATCCTCTCTTTCTTCACTTTTTCCCTTTGAAGATTCACCAAGAACTGGCTTCTTTCATTCCAATTAATCATCATAGAAAACCTTCATCATCTTCGACATGGCGAAGAAATTTTTTTGAAACTCTTTCTCATCCTGATAAATTCCCTCTTCCGATGCCGTCCTCTCACTTTGAGAAGATATTTTTCTCAATACAATCAATGGATTCTCTTCAAAAATCTCTCCTTCACCATGATGTAGATTTTCCCTGGTTAACATGCAAAACTCAAATTCAAACATCAACTAGCTCTGATACCACTTGATCCGAAAAGATCTTTTTCACAACAATGGTTGAGTTATTAATGCATGTGTTTATTAACTGATTAGGAATCTGAATGAAAGAGGAATAAATATGAAATCCAAATAAACATATATATATCTGAAATGAAGCATAAACAACAAAAAACCATAAAAACCAATGTGATAACGGAGTTCAACAATCTTGCCTACGTCTTCAGGCCTTTGTCTCAATGGGTGAGGATTTCTTATTTATGTTCAAAGCTCAATAAGTACATCACAACAGTGCCAAAAGGTTACAAACCTGATTTGGTCTTTTTCTACCAGATCTATAAAACCTAACAGAAGAAATGACACTCAAATCGGATGACTGGAGCTCCTAGAAATGGCCTGCAAAGGTGCACTACTCAACCACTTCCTTGCATAAAAATGGTTGTCTTGGAAAATATTTAGCATAAACCTACTATGGATGTGCTCTCATGGCCTCAAGAAGGCCTGGTTTATATATATCTGAAGTTGGTAACCATCTCCCAACTTCCACCCAAGATCTGGCCTCAAAAAGGGCCCAATATCCCCCAAAAAAGACCAAAATCCCTCAAATTTGCTAAAAAATCATTGAAAAATCACTAGTCTATAGTTTAAAAACCATTTTCTGCAATATGTTGGGTGCAACCCCTAACTGGATGGCCCTTGGTCATATTGACTCTGTCATGTGTCCTAGCGCCAATGCTTAGTGCATTGGCCCCCTCTGTTCTGTTTGGGTCTGGGTCAGGTGGCTTGGCCATGTCGCCTCGCCCTAATATTATGCGTGTGCCCAAACCATGTAGCCCTGTTCTATAACCGCTAGTCATGGGCTTATATCCTCATCGAACAGGGCCTAAACACCCAAAGTTCCATCTATTAACACATATAATTAATGCGCCAACTCTCCAAAAAGGAACAACCATAACCCGTATGGCTAGCACCCAGTTGTTAAGTCGTTGGCGCCCGAGAAGGTCAGAGGTTTGAACCTCCCCGCCTAACAAATTTTTACCCAATAATCATTGGGCATTCGCAGGGTGCCACATGGAACTACCTGATTGGGCCATGTGGCGACCCAATATTGGACCACATCATCAAATTGTATGCCCAGTCAGCCTACCACATGTCCGACATGTTAGCAGTATGTACGCCCAGTCAGCCTACCACATGTCTGACACGTAAGTAGTTTGTACGCCCAGTCAGCCTGCCACATGTAATTCCATATTCTCAGTCACCTACCCCACTATATTCTATATTCCACATGTCCATCTGTCGTTGTTCCACGTCACTATATGGATTGCCATGTGTCATATGTATGGTGACACGTGTCAAGTTTGTAAAGTGCCAATTCAGCCCGAAAGTGACGAAACTGAGTGACACATGTCACCTTCTGGTGATGCCATGTTAGCATGATGATGTCATAATGATGTCATGCTGACACCATATTGACTCATTTTTATTTCACCTGTCGTACATGATGACGTTAGCGTTGACTTTGACCTAGTTGACTTTTTTCCTATTTGGCAAAACAAACAGAATGTGATATCTAGAGCATACAATTTTCATTTGATCCTGTTCAAGTTGTGTTGGGTTTGTATTCATAAGGTCTACTCACACATCTGTTTTGAATCCATTATGAGAACTTTGGTTTTTAGGCCTTTCTAAGCCCCATCAAGCTCTTGGATCCAAATTTGGATTACTGTCGGTCCCATCATTGGGAAAATATGTGTACTATGTCTCATTTATAGATGAATTCTCGAGGAATACTTGGATATATTTCCATGGGAAGAAATCTGAAGTCTTTGATAGGTTTAAATATTTTAAGACTCTTGTTGAGAATCAAACAGAGAAAGGAATTAAGGTGTTGAGGACAGATAATGGTGGAGAGTTATGTGGGAATGAATTTGAAGAATTATGTAAGAAGTGAGATATAACAAGGAATAATACTACTCCATATACACCTCAACAGAATAGATTTTCATAAAGGATGAACATGATGTTGATGGAAAAAGCAAGGTGCATGCTCGGTGGTGTCGGGTTAGGGAAATAATTTTGGGTTGAGGTAGTGGGTACTGCATGTTACCTGGTCAACAGATCACCCTCATCAGCATTGGATGACAAGACTCCACAAGAGGTATGGAATGGTAAGAAACCTTCTCTCACACATCTCAAGGTATTTGGTTGTGATGCATCTGTTAATGTTCCAAAGGAAAAAATGAGTAAGCTAGATAATAAGGCTAAAAAAGTGTATCTTTATTGGATATAAAGATGGTCTCAAAGGTTATAAGCTTTGTAACCCAGAAACTAAGAAGGTAGTGTATATCCAAGATGTGATATTTATAGAAATGAAGGATGTTGTTAAACAGGAATTCCTACCAAGTAAGGAAGAACCAGAGAAAATAGAGTTTGATTTAAAGGATGATGAATTAGACTCTACAGAAGAACAGGAGTAAGAAGAAGAAGATCCTCATACTCCATTATTGAGGAGATCGGTTCGAGAAATAAGGTTACCAAAAAGGTATACTACACATGATTTCTGTTCAAATTTTTCTTTGTTTGTTACTGATGATGATCCTAGAACTGTCATGGAGGTAGTGGATTCAACGGATGGAAATATCTTGAAAAAGGCCATGGACAAAGAAATGGCAGCCTTGGATAAGAATAAGGCTTGGCATCTAGTGTAGTTGTCGACTGAAAGAAATCCCATTGGTAGAAAATGGGTATTTAAAAGGAAGATGAATGCAAAAGGAAAAGTGGAGAAATACAAATCTCGATTAGTAGAAAAGGGTTATTCCCAAGTTGATGTAATTGATTTTGGTAAGATTTTTTCTCTTGTTTCCAAGTTAACCTCTATAATATTTATGTTATATGTTGTTGTTTAATTTTATTTTGAAGTAGAATAGATGGATGTGAAGACAACATTCCTACATGGAGACATGGAAGAAGAAATCTATATGAAGCAACCAAAAGGTTATGTTGTGAAGGGAAAGAAGGAGCCGATATGCAAGCTGAAAAAGTCCTTGTATGGTTTAAAAAAATAACCAAGGATGTGGTATCAAAAATTTGATACTTATATGTTAGGACTTGGCTTCACAAGAAGAAAATACTATCACTATGTGTATTTTAAATTAATTGGTGATCATTTGATTTATTTTGTCTTCTATGTGGGTGACATTTTGTTGATAGGAAACAACAAGGAGATTATCTAGGATCTGAAAACTCAGTTGTCCTCTAAATTTGACATGAAGGATATTGGTGCTTCAAATTTCATTTTGGGTATGGAAATTAAAAGAGATAGGAAAAAGAGGAAACTCTGGTTAAATTAGGGAAAATATGTCGAGACAATATTGCAGAGGTTTAATATGCAGGACTGTAAACTGGTAAAGGTCCCTATTCATGTTGGTGTAAAGTTATCTGCGGATCAGTGTCCCAAGACACATGAAGAGGAGGAGGACATGTCTTATGTTCCATATGTGAGTGCATTTGATAGTTTGATGTATGAAATGGTCTGTACTAGACCGGACATTGCACATGCAATGGGATTTTTTAGCAGGTGTATGTCAAAACCAGAGAAGGAGCATTAGACAATAGTAAAAATGGTTTTCAGGTATTTGCGTGGCACTACTAGCTATGGATTGTGCTACGAAGGAAGACCGGGATTGAAAAAAGTGGTGTATATACATGGCTTTGTGGATGCAGACTGGGCTAGAGATCTGGATCGCAGGAGATCTACAAGTGGGTATGTGTTTAACTTGTTTGGAGGAGCAATAAGTTGGATGAGCAAAAGACAGGTTGTAGTGGCACTTTCAACAACAGAAGTTGAATACATGGAAGCCACTCATGCAAGTAAGGAAGCAGTATGGTTACAAATATTTTGTTCAGGTATTGAGTGGTACAACAAGTTGTAAGGATAGATTGTGACATTCAGAGTGCAATTTTTCTGGTGAAGAACCCAACTTATCATTCAAAGACAAAGCATATTGATATTCAATATCACTTTGTGAGAGACATGGTTGAAGAAAAGAAAGTATTGTTGATGAAGTTAAGAACCAAATATCAATATAGCATAGAAAAACCTCAGAAAAAGTACTCAACACCTTGAAAATGTCTCCTTGGTATATATAGGAGACTAGGAGGTATAATTACAACTAATGGCCTAAAGATGA
>JASDQU010438516.1:18243-44733 GCA_032191745.1 Picea mariana
GCCCTGTCTCAATCCACCAAACTCCAACCAGTTCCTCAAGCAAAAACCAGTAGTACCATCCTCCAGCAAGCTACTCTAGCCCCAAACCAGCAATACAATCCTCTCCTATGAGAACTGATGCTCTGCCCAAAAACAAAAGTCCCTTCTCCCATGTTTTTTTTCTTCTCTTATGCTCCTTTCCCCCTCTTTCATTCACCACCTTCTACCTTCATTAAGTTTCACCCACCTTATCTCTCCATTAAGTGTCATCTATCTTATCCCCTTTCTCTTTAATGGTTCCATCATTCGATACATTAAGTCTCCATTTAATAAATTAATAATCTATTAAACTCAAATTCATTAACCAAATATTTAATCATGAAATTAATTAATTAATTAATTAAACTAATATACATTAAACAAATATTAAATTAGGACAATTAATTAATTAACTAATTAACTAATATACATTAAACAATTATTTTAATCGTGACAATTGATTAATTACTTAGGGTTGTTACATTTATCTTTTGTGGATCTACCTTGACTTATTCATTTGATACCACATGGCCTAGGTATTCCATTTCTTGTAACCTAAAATTACACTTGGACTTCTTTGCATACAGTTTTTTATCCTAAAGCATATGCAATACCTTACCCACATGTCCCATATGATCTCCAACATTTTTTTTGTATGTCAAAATGTCGTCAAAGAAAAAAAAAAAAATCTAAGGAAATGCCTCATAATATAATCCTTAAGACACTAAAAAGTAGAGGGAGAATTAATGAGACCAACCAACATTTCTTGGAATTCATATTGGAGTTCATGAGTTCTAAAGTTTTTTTTGGAATATCTTGTTTTTTAAGGCGAATCTGATTATATCCTGAGTAGAGATCAAGATTTGTAAATAAACTACACTATGTAATTCATCTAGTCTGGTAGAGTAATGTGGCACAAATCCACCTCCATGTCAGTTGGCAACACGACATACTAGTTAATCCCTCAAATGCATATTTTCTGAGGTGGAAAACTACTTTCAATGAAAAAGGCTGCAATTTTATTCAATTATGTAAACCTTAAGCTACCTTTTTGACTCAGTAGTCCTCAGATATAAATTTGGCCAATACTTTTTCCATGGCCATAATGAAACATTGACATATATATTCTATTATAATTGATTCCATCCTAGGAGATTATATTCTTAATTTCAATTTTTTCAGACCAAAAGGTAAATTATCATTATAAGTAATTGTAGTTTTTATACAAAGAAGAACTTAGATAAATTTTATTCAGAGATCGCAACTTGAAGTTGTATGAGGATTTTTCCCTCATAGGAAAAGTTTTTTCTAGCATGACATGAGGACCCCTCTAGTCCATTGCTAGTAAAGTTGCATTCAGGAAGTGAGGGCCATTGTCAAGCATGCTTGAGGTGGCAATGTGTAATTTTAACACTTTCTTGTCACAAGGACATTCTAACCAGATTCAGTGCATCGTTTAATATCTATGATCTATAATTGCTTTGCAGATTGAGGAGTATATCTAAACCTTCATAGAATATTCCTTAAGAAACACTAAATATGGGATTTTCATAGCCTTAATATAATATTCCTTAAGAATCACTAAATATGGGATTGTCACAGTGGAATTGCAGTCGTCCTCAAACTTAAAAAAATTGGAGTTGATGTGAGAGTAACATAGTAAGTGCAAACACTTCAACTGTCGAGACACTGGACTTGCCCCAAAAATAGAAAATTAGATAAATTAAGGTACTTAGATGGAAAAGGAACATTATCACTCTATTGACACCTTACACAACTGTCATTATTTAGGACACTACCCTGATTCCTAAATGGGAGTTATTAATCTTGTTAGTCACTAAGGATAAACACTATTCTGAAAAGAAAATGATACTAAACACGTCAACGAAATTGCAATACATAATATAAATATACATGAAAGATGATTTATTATTTAAGTGCTATCATGTAAATGAATGTTGTATCTTACTTAGAAATTTTTATGTGACATTCCTCTTATGAAACAAGGACTTGTATCATTTTTTCTTTATGAGAATTCAAGATGTTTATGGTGGTCTCTATAATCATAATAGTTTACTATGTTAGAAGTGATGACATTTGATTCAATGTTGTATAGGTGTACTAAGTGAACTATGACATTTGCATGGTATTTTTAAAATTTGGGTCATTTTCCAGTACTGCAAACATAGTAATCTATTAAGAAATTATTTCTTTTCTTAAAACCTCTTGTTGCTTCCCATAGCTAGTTTTCATTGAAGTCGAATTTCTTGCATTTCATTTTCCTCTTGCATGGTCTAAAGAGTTGAGTCAAAATGCCATCAATTTCACGACCACTCCTTTGAGTAACAACAACCTAAAATCAAGCGCTAATTAAAATTTATCTAGAAACTTTTCTAGGGCTCTTCAAACCCATCTTAGATTAGGTGTAGATATTTGGAATAGGATTGTGAGAATAAATTTTCAAAGTTTATAAACAAACATAAATCATTGAGTTAGGGAGTGAAATTCAGTTGCTATATCACTGAATTTGGGAAGCCCTTCTAATAGAAGGGTCAATCAGGAGGTCACATTGGGGCTTGTTATCACTCTATAAATTCCTAGAGGTTGTTATGAGGTAAGAAGAAACTTATCAAAGGTAACCTTAACCAACCTCTTTGAAACTAGAAGCTAGCCCTACCAGTTTTAGAGAGGGATCTCTCTATGGGTTTTAGATTTGTTTGAGTTTTCAAGATTTTAGGCTAGTTAGAAACAATATAACTGACTTGTTTGTATTGTTTTTGAATGAAGTGGTTGAATATCACTTACGCTTCCATTGGGATATGGAGTCTATTTTTAAAATATAGAAGTTAAAGCCAACTTTACAGGACCCGTTTCACAGGGAGAGATAATGCTAATGATGGATTCTTTAGGAATAAAATATGTATTGCTGAAAAGGGTGAGATGTCAGTTAGAACAAAAAAGAATTTAATAATTTCTTTGTTATAACATCAGAGGAAAAACATTTAAATCTATAAAATATTAAGAACATAGTACACAATGGTAAATTATGCAACTTTAACTTCCTTTAAATATTATATTCAGAAAGACAATATGATAACTGAGAAGGAAAAACGTGTATGCAGATAGAAGGAAATTCACCAACAATTGACACGGAGGAATCCTATGAAAATTTTCTTTGTATAACTAGAATAACCTATTGATAAAAGTTATAGGAACTAGAGCTTTCTCGAGCATAAAGATCAACAACCATCAATACTTCTAACTGGGAAATATTTATAACAAAAGTTACAACGACCCTTTCATTAATGATCAGGATGTGGAAGATTCTAAATTTAACTAACTAACTCAATAAAATACAAATCTTTAGGGACTGTTAATGATGTGTCGAATTATTCAAAATGATTTTGGGGAAGGCCATTGATGATTCATTTGCATGACTTTGTCTGATCTGATTGTTGACTAGACTTGGACACCTCATCTCCTACTCAATCAGATTGCATAGATCTTCCCATAGTAGCTGACTGGGAATAATGACTTTGAGTAATCTTTGGTATATTTTATCCATCTCTGTGTACTTGGAAAAATATGGCCTGACAATGAAAATATACTAGATCTCATGTTGTATGTTGATGTCTGGCTGCAAAGTTTCTAAGAACGCCTTGCTTGTTATGCTGCCCTGTATTCCTGAAAAATTTTGAGCTATCTTTGGCCACTATGGCCAGCTTCTATTTATAATCAGGAAGGGTCATTAACTTATCATTTAGGACCATTAGGTCTGGGAGACCTTTCTTTTGCAGAGATTCAATCTTACTGAAAAATCTTTGAACTCCTCTGTACATAGTCTAGACTTTCTCTTCCAACTGCAACATAAGTCCTCTCTTGGTCAGAACCCACTTGACTTTGAGGATGGTTTACATCCTGTCTTCAATCTTCAAATCATCTAATTCTTCCTTGGTTTTCAAATTTAGGAATTTGATGATCTCAGTGGATTCTGTGGGCATTTCTCCCAGCTCTCCTTTTATTTTCTCAATAGCCTGCCTACTCCTCTGTACTAGTTCTTTTTGCTCGAACATGATTTGCACCATAGGCCATATTTCATTTATGGATTTGGAGATATCCATCCAAATATTTTCCTTGTCCTCGACAAGTGTCTTGCCCACCACTGTTTTCTTTCAAAGATGGTGCAATTCCTGTTTGAGTTTGTTTGACGTTTGCTTCTCCATGGAATAACTTATTTGGTAAGAAGACTTGAGATGTTGAAGATCCTCAAACGCTTTTTTAATTCTGCCAATTTCTGTCTCTTGCAAGTCCATTTCCTCCATGGATTTAGCTAATTCCACTGTATTTTACAGCGCTGTCAGTGGAGTTGCTGAGGAAATTTTTGTTGTGGAGGTTTCTACTACATATGTTTTGCTTACCTCTGTGAGTGGAACTGTGCTCAATGAAATGACTTCCATAGGCATTGATTGTTCCTTCTCCTTCACTAACCTTTCTAGTTCTGCCTCCATCTCTTTCAACTATGCATTCTTCTCCATGATCAACTTGAGCATATCGTACTTCTCACCTTCTATCTTAGCTATCTCCTTTGCCTATGTGTCTTCCGTTGGTGGAAACTTCAGTTGTTTCCTCAGAGATGTTATATCAACATTTTTCTTTTTGAGCATCTCTTCAACTGCTTTCACATTTGAGGGGTCATACCTGATCTTGAGGACCAATTCTTCCAACGTTTTAATTTTGTTATCCTTTGCGAAAGATGATATCTTTTCTAACTTTAATTTTATATGAACATTGCTCAGAGAGACCTGTAGTTTAGCAGCCGAGGTAGAAGCATTTGCCAAAGTGGAGAAAATCATTTCTCTAGTTTTCTTGTGCAGGTCCATTTCATCATCCGGGTGCACATATCTGGTGTGGAACTTGAACGTTGCCCTTTTGTAGTCAGTGATTTCCTTTGGGTCAAGTACCCGTGCCTGCAGAAACGACATGTGCATTCTACCCTTCTCTGTATCAAATGCATACAACAATCTATGCTGTGTTGTGGATGTCTATTTCCAAAATTGAGCATAAGTGTTGCTGGTCAGCATTGGATTCCTCTTTTTGATCAGGTCATATTTCTAAAGAATGCTCAATTTGATGCCTCCTTGTTTTGGCTAGTTGATTAATGAAGTATCCATCTTCTTCTTGGATGAAGAAGTAGATGTGATCTGTTGGTTGCTAGAGATAAGTGGTGATTGATCATGTTTCATAGCTGTAGTGGATTGGGTTCCCTTTTCACTAGCCGTGTTAGTTGTATGACTGGGTTTTGTCCTCTTTGTGTGTAAGTGGAAATCATCGGCTAAGACTTTGGTGACAGAAGGTGAATTATCCTTCCTGGGCATTTTCTCCTTTAGAACCCGTAGTGTGTTTATTTGTGAGATAATAATAGGAGGAGACTATTGTTCTATCTCTTCCAGAGTGTTCACCTCCCACTCTGTTTGATTCACGAACTTATCTATTTCGGGCTTGGGTGAATGAACATAGGCAGTGTTTATATTCTTAACCCTCATCTCCAAAATGATTCTGCATGGGTCATATTGCCACAGGAAACTAGCATCGAACCTCATTTCCTTCAGAAGTTTGTTTGCCTCTTCCCCGATGCCTCGACTGTTGCAGATAAAAGACCCTATTTTCCCTTTAATTTTGAGTTATTGTTTCTTCTTCAGAGACACAAAGTGTATGTCATCTGAATTTATCATCTGTCTTATGTACTCCAGGAAAAATATTGTCACGGATAAATACTTGGGCAGCCTGTATGGAGCTAACTCGCATCCATATATTCTGATCTCAGTGTGATTTTGGTAAATATACCAATCTCTGGTTTTTGTAAGGTATGAGAGGTGTAAAATCCTTTGAATCTCCTCATTTATTATTGGTTCTGGTATGCCACTAAGCATTCTCACCACTTGATGGTAAAATTACTCGATGAACTGTTTGAAACTGAACGCTGTGGAATTCTGTCTGAGCAATGAAGTCCAAGATGTTACCACCTGCGACTTCTCATCCTTGTCCATTTTCTGCATCAAGAAAGAGAACCTATCCACTTGAAAGAAGATGAACATGTAAGACAATATGGAGGAGTACCGAAACATGCCCTCTGTGGTGAATTTTAAAAACTACTCGTGAATGTTCTCTACTAGGAAAGTCCTATAGTCAAACTGAATGGTGGGCTTTTCCTCAGTAGAGAAAATGGACAGAAAACCCGATATAGGTTCATCCACCCATTCATCTGAAAAATAACCAAGCGGACAACAAAGTGATGAGATGACTTGGTTTCCCTTTTCTGAGAATAGGGAGGAAGGATACAGGGGATTTGACTTGCGAACTGAGCATCCTGTGGGAGGAACAATTCAAATATCTGGGTTGTTTGAGGAAAAGATAGTTTCTAGTATAACTCTGTTATGGTTTTGAGATTGAAAGGGGAGGCAACTTCAGTTCTAGGTATCTACATCATCTGATCAATGGCCTCTGGTGTGATGAAGAACATAGTTTCTCCTGATGATGAAAATATGGCTCTCTGGTTAGGGAGGTAATGAGCTTTGTATTTGAGGGAAAATTCAGGGAAATGGTGGACCTGGGGGAAAATATATAGAGGAAGATTGGACTCGCAGAGACCGATTTCATCGCTCTGATCTAAGAAAGTGTCTTCGAGCCATGACTGCAAATCCACAAAGTCAACTTCACACCTTGTATCTAACATTATATGATCTTTGTCAGCCAATGGGATCTTGTCAAGGTCGACAAGAGGTGGGAGGAAAGGATTTTCCTCTGCTTCTTCTCTCTTGGATTTTGGCGCCATCGCTCTGAAGAATACCTAAAATTCAAACAAAATGTTAGTGGTGATGGTTGTGGTTGGGTTGTTGATTGAATCAAAGAAGAGACAACGAAACTTTCTAGTGTGAGGATAAGATGAGAAATGGGTGAATGAAGGAGCAGGGCTAGTTTTGGGTGTACGGATACCCGTTGGGCGCGGGGGACAGATCAACAGGTTTAACAGATAAGTTAACCTGTAATAAATGTCTAATGGGTCATTTCGGGATTGATATGGCAAGTGAAAAATGGGTGAGGAGTACAATTGGGTGATGTGGAGGGTGTTGATTGGAGACCAGCAATGGTGAGGGGAGTTGTTATGGGTGAAACAGGGGGGGATGGACTGACAAAATTATGAGATAGGACTTGTAGGGGAGAAAGTGGGAAGTGATGTCATGATACGATGGTGGTATGCCTGAAAAGTGCAATAGATTCCTGCGATGTTAGAGTAGGGGGGCCACCAGAAAACCATTTAATTTTGGACCCCCTCGATCGTTAAAAAGAGAACGGTCTGGGGGGTCTAAAAATAATTTTCAGACATCCATCCACGCACCTTCTGCTGGACCGTATAAATGAGCTCTTCCTTTAATGAACTTTCAAGACCCCCCCCCACCATTAAAGGAAGAAAGGTCAGGGTGGTCCAGAATTATATTTCATTCATAGATCCAGGCACCAACGCCTTATCCATTCAGATGTGCATTCTTGTTACTCATCATTCCCCCCCCTCCCAATGTTAAAGGCAGAACGCTTGGGGGGGGTCCAGAATTATATTTCAACCGTAGATCTAAGCGTCGGTCTCTCTATCATTCATCTGTGCACTCTCTTTAATCTGCCAACGTGAAATCATATCTGTAGTGGAGACATAGGCTCACACCCTTTTGTGGGTTTGTTCAACTTTCCCTACTTTTGTCACCATGGGGGTCAAGAAACATACTTTCAAACTTCAAAGATATGAATCAACATCGATCATCATGCATGTTTTATTGAAATCAAGCCAACTAACCTATGATCTAACCTACTACCCTATGACATTTAGCCCAGATTAAACTGTTGGACTAAGAAATTACTCTACCTTAGGGTTATTTGACCAACATTAGGCAATTTGGTCAAATTTATTCACTAGCTAGCCTATCTACTTGGCCAATATTAAACAGTTTAGCCAAGCCTATTCATTAATCCTATAAACATCAATTTAAAAGGAATTGGCAATGCTTAGACTGTATGGATCAATCCATTGTTATTGCATGGGGATTTATTTAATTTCTTTTATGCCCTCTTTTATTCTTTTCTCATTTTCTTTTTCTTTCTTTTTCTTTTCTTTTTTTATTTTCTTTTTCTTTTCTTTTCTTTCCTTTTCAGAATGTAGTAGTTTCCGTAAGTCAAAAAAAATGAAGGGAGAAAAATAAAATCAATAGTTGATCCTATAAATTATAGGGTTATAACAGTGGCTCCACCTGGGGATGGTATCGTCCTTGCGAGATTCCAAGAATCTTGTTTCTTGTGGACTTGAAGAACTTCTTCTAGAGCTTCGTCTGTTATCTGACTTGCTTTATTTCAAAAAATTTGATGAAATTTTCAGTGTCTTAGGGCCTTCTCCACAGGCTTCAAACACCTAAGCAAAAACACCTACACCTAAAAGACTTGTAAAAGAAATGATATATACAATGGAATGGAATGGTGATCTCTCTACTGAGGTGGCAAGTAATGCTTCAACATCCTGCCATTTATAGGTCCCCCTGGCAGGTCTGATCCATCGCTATTAGCAGGTAGAAAATAATTATTTCCTTTAAAGGCCTGAATGGTATAAGGAACGTTCCTCAAGATATCAAGCTTTCCATTTTTATCTTTATCTTCATTTATGGAGTCCCACCTCAAAACTAGATCACCCAATTCAAGGTTATCCTCTTTGGTTCTCTTGTCATAAATCTTTTTAATATTTTCCTGGATCACATGAGTTATGTTGTAAACTTCTTCTCTAGATTGCATTAGGTGGATCATTTGATTTATTCTTAACTGCACATCATTTGGTTCTTCTTGCGTTTCCTACAATAGTTTCATGACCGTAACTCCTAATGAAAGGGGAAAAATTGCCTCGATGCCATACACCAACTGGTATGGAGACATACCAATCGATCTTTTGGTGCTAATTTTGTCAGCCCAAAGTGCGAAAGCCAACTTGTTATGCCATGATTTCTTGTTTTCCTGCAGTGTCTTTCTGAGGATGTTCACTAGACTTTTGTTAGAAGACTCAGCTAGCCCATTTCCCTATGGATAATAAGTCGTCGAATGGCCCAAAGTAGTATGACATTGATTACAAAAATCTATGAGCCTTTTGGATCTGAAAGCCACTGCATTGTCCGCTATAATTTTTTTGGGGCATCCAAAATGAGACAAAATGTTAGTTTCTAAGAACTTGATTATGATAGAGTCAGTAGCTTGCCTACATGGTATAGCCTCGATCCACTTAGTGAAGTAGTTTGTGGCCATGAGGATCCATTTATGTTGGCTTGAAGAGGGAGGATGTATTTCACCAATGAATTCTAGCACCCACTGTTGGAAAGGAGATTCAATAGAGATGGGTTTCATTGGGAGTGGCAGAAGCTTCCTTTTACCTTCAAAAATATGACATTGGTGGCAAGAAGTAACCTTCTGATGAACGTCAACAAATAAAGTAGGCTAGTAAAAAATAGCTCTCAGAATCTTGTTAGCTGTGGTCTTCTAGCTCAGGTGCCCACCAAAGTCTCCTGCATGGAAATCTTGAAGAACTTTGTCAGCTTCATCTTTTAACAAGCAATTAAGAAAGATACCAACAACATCTTTCCAATACAGATTTCCTTCCAGAATACAAAATTTCAATTCTTTCAATTTAATAAATCTATCTTTGGTCTTAGTCAAACCTGGAGGAGCCTGTAAATTGTGGAGTACAAAAACGAGGTCTGAGTACAAAGGGGAATTTAAGAATTCCTCTTTTATGTTTGGAGTCACCTGCTCTTCTGGTTCGTCTACTGCAGCCAAAAATTTAATATCTAAAGCATGGAAATTAGACTCAGCCATCAGTTTGGCCAAACCCTGTCCTTTGATCAGTTTAGTATGTTTTATCTGAATGTCATATTCTAGAATGACCGCAATCCATTTTCCTCTTCTGCCATCCGGATTATCCTGGGTCGGAATATCTTTAACCACTATGTTTAGGACGTATGCAATTGTGTGAGAATGGAGAATATAGACCCTAAAATATTTTATAGCCTTTACCAAGGCGAAGGCTTGTTTATCCATAATGTTATAATTCAATGCTCCATCTCTTAAATCTTTGTTGAAAAAGGCTATGGATTTCTCATACCCTTCACTATTTTTCTGCAACAATACTACTGCTATAGTGTGCTCAGACGTGAAAGAGAAAAGATAAAATTCTTTGGTATGGTCTGGGATAATCAGAACTGGGGCTTGGGTGAGAGCATGTTTCACTTGCTCAAATGACTTCTTGGACTCGGCATTCCATTTGATTTTAGTGTCTTTTTTCAACATATTGGTAATATTCCTGAGAAGCTCGACCAAGTTTGGTATGAATCTTCTAAGGAAATTTATTTTGCCAATGAAAGATTGTAGTTCATTGATGTTCCTAGGGTGTTCCACCTTTTGGATAGCTTCTATCCTGCTGGGATCTATTTTAATTCTGTCTTTTGAGATTATGTGTCCCAACAGTTTACCTTCCTCTAACCCGAAAAGGCTTTTCTTAGGATTTAATGAAATCCCAAATTTCCTACACTTCTCAAACAAACGTCTGAGGTGGAGAAAATGTTCTTCATCAGATTTGAAGTAAATAGTTACATCATCCAGATAAATGACTATATATTTCCCAGTCTGATCCATAAAGGCAATATCCATTGCTCTTTGGAAAGTAGCCCCAATGTTCATCAGACTGAAAGGCTTCTTCACATACATGAAGGTACCCTAGGGTGTGGTAAAAGTTGTCTTCTCTTGATCTTTCAAATGGACCAAAACTTGGTTGTAACCAGAAAAACTGTCCAGTAAGGAGATCCTACTAGATCTGACCACTCTTTGTAAAATATGGTTCATTTTGGGTAAAGGGTAATTATCTTTGAGGGAGACTTTGTTCATATTTCTGAAATCTATACAGAGCCTGATCTTGCCAGTTTTCTTCCTGGTTGGAGCTAGATTGGAAACCCATTTGGAAAATATCAAAGGGACTAAAATCTTGGCATCATACATATTTTTGATTTCTTTCTCTATCAGGGGAAGCAACTTGGGATTAATTCTCCTAAGTTTCTACCTAAATGGTTTGTTTTATTCTTTTATAGGAATCTGGTGCTGTATGATGCTTGTGACATAGGATTTTAAGTCCTCATAGCCCCAGGCAAAAACATCTATATATTCTTTAAAAAGTTCAATGTATTTGCTTTTTTGCTCTGGTGGCAGTGATTTAGACAGTTTTATCATTTTGGGGTTTTCTTCTGTTCATATGTTACAGTTTTGAACCTCTTTACCGCTAGCTTCAATTTTCGGTTTTTTGGCTACATTGTTAAAATCAAACAAGTCTTCCAACGGAACTAAACCTCTAGGAAACACATTATTTTTCAACTGTGGGATATCAGAATCTACATCATTTTCATTGATTTCTTCAGCATCTATTGTATTTACACTACCATTCTCAAAAACAGATTTATGTACAAGTTCTTCATCCTATTCTAATTCTATGTTTGTACATTCGAAATCATTTTTACATTGCAGGAAATATTCAATATGATCGTCATTTCCAAATAGTTGCCAATATATGATGTTGTCAGGAACAGTGACTTTGCACTTCACCTCCACTATGTACTTGCAAGTGGGACAAAAATGGAATTTACAGGTAGCTGCTGACGTAGCCAATCCATCTACGAGTATATTTTGTCCTCTAGGCATCACCTGCAAATCAACCCCAGTAAAGCATTGGACAACATCTAAAAAAACATTTCTATAGGCTCTAAGTCTGAGATGTTTTGTTGCATACTCACCTTTGATTTGCTTGATAATTAATTCAGAATCACCCCTTACCATTATCTTCTTAGCACCAACTTTCTTCAATAATTTCAGGCCAAGCATTAAAGCCTCGTACTCAGCTATGTTGTTAGTACATTGGAAGTTCAATTTACAGGAATGATTCTCGGAGAACTTTGATCTGTGATTATGCATCCACACTCTGGCTCCAGCTCTTTCTTTACTCACAGCACCATCGAAGTCCATGCTCCAAAATTCTGCTGGCAATTCCTCATTTTATTCAACCATGGGGTTTCTTACTTTGACAGTTTCTTTATCGTCCTTTGGGTCAGGTGCATCATCTTCTAGTTGTGCGATTTGTTCTTCAAGATCACCATCGTTATATATAATAAAAGAATCTAGGTCAGAGTGTGTGGAATATAGTGGGTAACTATGTGGCTTTTCCTGACTACTGACCATATACTTCATCATTGTTTCTCTGTAAAGTCTTCTCTGTTGACCAAAAACTGGGATGGTGGCATAGGACATATCTAGCTGCAGGTTTCCTCTCAATTCAGCTCCCCAATAACTTGATAGAAACATACCATACTTGGGGGGAATGTCTGCCACGACGATGTCCATCACCAAACTTTTTTTCAGGATTTAAGCCAAGGTGATACATAAGTCTTTAATCAGGCCTATACATTTCACCTTGTGAGAGTCGAAAGAATGCAAATCTTTGTAAGGTCTGGTGACCTCAAGTCCCAAATTTTTCATCACGGCCTTGGGAATTTGGTTGTGAGAAGCACCTGAATCTAGCATAGCATTGTGCAATATCAGATCATGGATATTTAGGATGATGTAAAAAGGGACCACAACGCCATTATCAGTTTGACCGTCAACTTCAGGACCAAATAGGAGCTTAGGTCGATCATAAGCAAGGTTTATTGTGTCAGAATGGAGTACGGTTCAAACATTCAAGGCTTTGGTACCCATATCGGGTTTGATACTTAAAGATTTTATCACCTGAGACCTATAAGCATTCTTGTTCATCAACTCAGAGAGGGGAATGGGAATATTCAATTTTTTTAGTTCCCCTTCAAGGATGAAAAGAGAGGTGGTTTTGTTTAAATTTTGTACTTTTGATTTATTGACAGAAACTTTGTGGATAGGTGCACCTGTTTGAATGGTCGATGAAAATTCTTTCCGACTTGTTCTCTTAAGAATTTTTGGGGTTTTTTACAGAAGAGATTCAACGTCATTACGCCCATGGGATTTCTTGGGAGGATTTTCTAAGGTTTTCTTGGTTTTAGTAGCCTTCTTTGAAGAACTCTTGTTAGTATTCTTACTCCTCAGGTTATATTTCTTCTGAACCTCCATTATAGCATTCTCAAAGGCTTGTTTTTATGTTTTCTCATCTTCCTGATTCACCTCTGTTTGCGAAAGGAGAAAGATTTCATGTTCTTCTTGGGTGAGTAAAATAGACTCATGATCATGATCATGATGACCCATTAGATTTATATGAGCACCATCAAACTCCTCAATAACTTCCTCCCCATCATCAACATAGTTTTCTTGGAGAGGTGGTCTAATCTGTTGATGAGGTCCCCTTTGTTTCCATTGATCCCTAAGATCTATTTGTCTAATCTGGGGTGGATTTTTCCTAAAGTTTGAGTTTTTTATTTGAGGGGTAGATAGGCTCTCCCTAGGCGGGTTCCTGTCTGTTATAGTGAGTCTGTCCATCATTTTCTCCATATCTCTGGCTAGAGAATCTAGTTTAGCATTAGATGAGAAAGTAGAAGGTTCTTCCTTGATGGTGACCCTCTTTCATGTTCTCTACCTGGCCCTTCTGGCCAAAAGATTTTCTTCTACACTGACAACACTTTTTTTCATGTCTTCTAGAGTTGTTGCATTTCTTTCCCTTAATTGATATGACATTTCAGCATTAAAACCATCATGGAACTTTATTAATGTTAAACTTTGTGGTGGTTTGATTTCAGTCGGGATAGCATTGTATAGATTGTTGAAACACGTGTAGTAATCCTGCACTCTCTCCCCTTGGTTCCTTCTAATGTTCTCATACTCCGACAAAATTTTGAGAGGATTTTTCTTTACCTCCCACCGGTCTAAGAAATTATGATGGAAAATAGTAATGTCAGTAATGGTAGAAACACGTAAAGTTTTGAACCACTTTTTCACCTCTCTGGTTAAGCTTTCTGCAAATAATCTCATCTTCACATTTTCTTCATCTACTTCTTCCAGGTCAAAGTAATTGTTCATTTTGTCAACGTGTTGTTGTGCATTTAAGGCACCGAAACTATCAAACTGTGGAAGTCTAGTTTGATAATCTTGGGGCATGTCATGTAAAGAAGAAACCAATACCAATTGGGCATATCTTGTCGCCATGATTGGTGGAGGAAGCTAAACAACAACCTGTGTGATAGGAGAGGAAATGCCTAAAGAAATAGAGGGTGAAAGGCTTGGAGGAATGGAGTGACCTGGTGTAAGTTTAGCACAAACTGCGGCAATGGCTAAAACAGGAAGTTCGACACACTGCTGAATGTGGAGCTTGTCTATGGCCTGACCAAGATTTGTGACTAGGTATTTGAGCTTATCATTCTTGGAGTGAAAATGTTGTTGAACTTCAGCTCTAGAAGAAAGTATCTCAGTGGTCATGGGATGAAAAACAGTTTGGTCTAAGACCGTTTCACTAACAAAACTGTCAGATTTTGTCCTGAAAAGATTTGTTCGAAAGGGTATATCAAAATCAAGGTCTAGAAGAACAACTAACTTTTTTGGGATGGAAAAATACCTCGAAAGTGGGTTGTTACTCAAAATTTCTGCAGTGCTTTTCTTCCTGAGTATTCTTTCGGGATTATCTATTACTATTGTAGGTTCTGGGTCAGGATGAGATCTGGTAGAAATTATTTTGGGAGCCAGAACTGTTGATTTTATTCTACCTTTGAAGATTTTGGTTATTTACACACAAACTTTAACAACCTATGAACATTATTTCTAGGTAAAGATTAGGGTTTTTTTTTTCCATAAATAAAGTCGTCTTTGTTCTAGGGGAAAGAAAACAAGGGGTGGAAAGTTTGTTTTAGTTCTTCCCTAGTATGGTCGCCATTTATGTTATCACTCTGTAAATTCCCAGAGGTTTTTATGAGGTAAAAAGAAACTTATCAGAGGTAACCTTAACCAACCTCTTTGAAACAGGAAGCTAGCCCTACCAGTTTCAAAGAGGGATCTCTCTGTGCGTTTTAGTTTTGTTTGATTTTTCAAGATTTTAGGCTAGTTAGAAAGAATATAACCGACTTGTTTGTATTGTTTTTTAATGAAGTGGCTAAATATCATTTATGCTTCCATTGGGATATGGGGTCTATTTTTAAAAGATAGAAGTTAAAGACAAGACCCATTTCACAGGGAGAGATAATGCTAATGATGGATTCTTTAGGAATAAAAATATGTATTGCTGAAAAAGGTGATATGTCTATTAGAAAAAAAAAGAATTTAAGAATTTCTTTGTTATAACATCAGAGGAAAAAAATTGAAATCTATAAAAGATTAAGAACATAGTACACAATGGTAAATTCTACAACTTTAACTTTTCTTTATAGATTAGATTCAGAAAGACAATATGATAACTGAGAAGGAAAAACTTGTACGCAGATAGAGGGAACTTCACCAACAATTGACACGTAGGAATCCTGTGAAACTTTTCTTTGTATTACTGGAATAACCTCTTGATAAAAATTACAACAACTAGAGCTTGCTCGAGTGTAAAGATCAATAACCATAAATACTTCTAAGTGGGAAATATTTATAATAAAAGTTACAACGACCCTGTCATTAATGATCAAGACGTGGTGGATTCTAAATTTAACTAACTAACTCAAAAAAATACAAAACTTTAGGGACTGTTAATGATGTGTCGAATTCTTCAAACTGATTTTGAGGAAGGTCGTTGGTGAGTCATCTGCATGACTTTGTCCGATCTGATTGCTGACTAGACTTGGACACCTCATCTCCTACTTGATCAGATTGCATAGATCTTCCCATCATAGCTGACTGGGCATAATGCCTTTGAGTAATATTCAATATATTTCATCCATTATTGTGTACTTGGAAAAATATGGCCTAACGATGAAAATATACTGGATCTCATGTTGTATGTTGATGTCCGGCTGCAAAGTTTCTAAGAACACCTTGATTGTTATGTTGCCATGTTTTCCAAAAAATTTCGAACCATCTTTGGCCACCACGGCTAGCTTCTATTTATAATCGAGAAGGGTCATTAACTTATCATTTAGGACCATTAAGTCTGGGAGACCTTTCTTCTGCAGAGATTCGATCTTACTAAAAAATCTTTGAACTCCTGCGTCCATAGTCTAGAATTTCTTTTCCAACTGCAGCATAAGTCCTCTCTTGGTCAGAACCCTCTTGACTTCGAGGATGGTTTCCATCCTATATTCAATCTTCAAATCCTCTAATTCTTCATTGGTTTTCGAATTCAGGAATTTGATGATCTTAGTGGCTTCTATGGGCATTTCATTTAGCTCTCCTTTTATTTTCTCAATAGCCTACCTTCTCCTCTATACCAGTTCTTTTTGCTTGAACATGATTTGCACCATAGGCCATATTTCATTTATGGATTTGGAGATATCCATCCAAATATTTGCCTTGGCCTCGACAAGTGTCTTTCCCGCCACTATTTTCTTTCAAAGCTGCTGCAATTCTTATTTGAGTTTGTTTGATGTTTTCTTCTCCATGGAATAACTTGTTTGGTAAGAAGACTTGAGTTTTTGAAGATCCTCAAACACTTTTTTAATTCTGCTAATTTCTGTCTCTTACAAGTCCATTTCCTCCATGGATTTAGCTAATTCCACTGTATTTTTCAATGCTATCAGGGAAGTTGCTGAGGGAATTTCTGTTGTGGAGGTTTCTACTACAGATGTTGTGCTTACCCCTGTGAGTGGAAATGTGCTCAATGGAATGACTTCCATAGGTGTTGATTGTTCCTTCTACTTCACTAACCTTTCCATTTCTAACTCCATCTCTTTCAACTATGCATTCTGCTCCATGATCAAATTGAGCATCTCATCCTTCTCACCTTCTGTCTCAGCTATCTCCTTTGCCTGTTTGTCTTCCATTGGTGGTAGCGTTAGTTGTTTCCTTAGATATGCTATAATAGCATTTTTTTTTTTGAGCATCTCTTCGACTGCTTTCACATTCGAGGGGTCATACCCGATCTTGAGGACCAATTCTTCCAATGTTTTATTTCTGTTATCCTTTGTGAAGGATGATATATTTTCTAACTTTAACTATGTCTGAACATTGCTTAGAGAGACTAGTAGTTTAGCAACTAAAGTAGAAGCATTTGCCAAAGTGGAGAAAACCATTTCTCTAGTCTACTTGTGCAGATCCATTTGATCATTCGAGTGCACATCTCTGGTGTGGCACTCAAACTTTTTTCTTTTGTAGTTGGTAATTTCCTTTGGGTTGGGCACTCGTGCCTATAGAAACACCATGTGCATTCTACCCTTCTCTGTATCAAATGAATACAATAGTCTGTGTTGTGTCATGGATGTCTATTTCCAAAATTCAGCATAAATGTTGCTTGTCAGCATTTGATTCCTCTTCTTCATCAAGTCATATTTCTCAAAAATGCTCAATTTGACGCCTCCTTCTTTTGGATGGTTGATTAATGAAGTATCCCTATGCTTCTTGGATGAATAAGTAGATGTGATCTGCTGCCTGCTAGAGATAAGTGGTGACTGATCATCTTTCATAGCTATAGTGTATTGGGTTCCCTTTTCACTAGTCGTGTTAGTTGTATGACTGGGTTTTGGCCTCTTGGTGTGTAAGTGGAAATCTTCAGCCGAGACTTCGGTGACAGAAGGTGAAGTATCCTTCCTAGGCCTTTTCTCCTTTGGAACCTATGGCGTGTTTGTTTGTGAGATAATAATAGGAGGAGACTATTGTTCTGTCTCTTCCAGAGTGTTCACCTCCCACTCTGTTTGATTCGCGAACTTCTCTATTCCGTGCTTGGGTGAATGAACATAGGGAATGTTTTTATTCTTAACCCTCATCTCCGAAATGATCCTAAATAGGTCATATTGCCACAGGAAACTAGCGTCGAACCTCATTTCCTTCCGAAGCCTGTTTGCCTCTTCTTCGATGCCTCGACTATTGCAGATAAAAGACCCTATTTTCCCTTTAATTCTGAGTTTTTGTTTCTTCTTCAGAGACACAAAGTGTATGCCATCTGAATTTATCATTTTTCTTATGTACTCCAGGGAAAATATCCTCACGGGTAAATACTTGGGCAGCCTGGATGGAGCTAGCTCGCATCCATATATTCTGATCTCAGTGTGATTTTGGTAAATATACCAATCTCTGATTTTTGCAAGGTATGAGAGGTGTAAAATCCTCTGAATCTCCTCATTTATTCTTGGTTCTGGAATTCCACTGAGCATTCTCACCACTGGGTAGTAAAACTGCTCGATGAACTATTTGAAACTAAACACTGTGGAATTATGTCTGAGCAGCGAAGTCCAAGATGTTACCGCCTGCAACTTCCCGTCCTTGTCCATTTTCTACATCGAGAAAGAGAACCTATCTTCTTGAAAGAAGATGAACATGTTAGCCAATATGGAGGAGTACCAGAACATGCCCTCTGTGGTGAATTTTGAAACTACTTGTGAATGTTCTGTGCTAGGAAAGTGCTATAGTTGAACTAAATGGTGGGTTTTTCCTCGGTAGTGAAAATGGACAGAATACCCAATATAGGTTCATCCAACGATTCATCTAAAAAATAACGAAGTAGACAACAAAGTGATGAGATGACCTGGTTTCCCTTTTCTAAGAATAGGGAGGAAGGATATAGGGGATTTGACTTAGGGAACTGAGCATCCTGTGGTAGGAACAATTCAAATATCTAGGCTCTTTGAGGAAAATATAGTTTCTGGTATAACTCTATTATGGTTTTGAGATTGAAAGGGGAGGTAGATTCAGTTCTGGGTATCTACATCATCTGATCAATGGTCTCTAGTGTGACGAAGAACATAGTATTTCTTGATGACGAGACTATGTTTCTCTAGTTAGGGAGGTAATGAGTGTGGCGTTTGAGGGCAAATTCAGGGAAATGGTGGACCCGAGGGAAAAGATATAGAGGAAGATTGGACTCCCAGAGCCTGATTTCATTAGTCTGATCTAAGAAAGTGTCTTTTAGCCATGACTGCACATTCACAAAGTCAACTTCGCACCTTGTATATGATATTAGATGATCTTTGTCTGCCAATGGGATCTTGTCGAGGTCGACAGTAGGTGGGAGGAAATGATTTTTCCCAACTTCTACTCCCTTGGATTTTGGTGCCATCACTGTGAAGAATACCTGCAATTGAAACAAAATTTTAGTGGTAATGGTTGTGGTTGGGCTGCTGATTGAATCATAGAGGAGACAAGTAAACTTCCTGGTGTGAGGATAAGATGAGCAATGAGTGAATGAAGGAGCGGGGCTAGTTTTGGGTGAGTGGATACTCATTGGGCACGGGGGACAGATCAACAGGTTTAACAGATAAGTTAACCTATAATAAATGACCAACAGATCATTTGGGGATTGAGATGGTAGGTGATAAATGAGTGACATGGAGGGTGTTGATTGGAGACCAACAATGGTGAGGGGACTTGTGATGGGTGAAACAGGGGGGGGTGGACTGACAGACTTATGGGATAAGACTTGTATGGGAGAAAGTGGGAAGTGATGTCATGATATAGTGGTGGTATGCCAGAAAAGTGCAATAGATTCCATCCACATTAGAGTAGGGGGGCCACCAAAAAACCATTTCATTTTGGACCCCCACCATCGTTGAAAATAAAATGGTCAGGGGGGTCCAAAAATCATTGTGAGCCATCCATTCATGTGCCCGCTACTGGACCATAGAAATGAGCACTTCCTTTAATGANGTTACTCATCATTCCGGACCCCCCCCCCCCCAACCGTTAAAGGAAGAATGGTCGAGGGGTTCTAGAATTATATTTCAAGTGTAGATCTAACCGCCAGTGTCTCTGTCATTCATCTATGCGCTCTCTTTAATCTTCCAATGTGAAATCATATCTGTAGTGGAGACTTAGGGTTGCATCCTTTTGTGGTTTTGTTCAACTTTCCCTGCTTTTTTCACCATGGGGGTCAAGCAACATACTTTCAAACTCAAAGATATGAATCAACATCGATCACCATGCATGTTTTATTGAAATCAAGCCAACTAACCTATGCTCTAACCTACTTCCCTATGACATTTAGCCCAGATTAAACTGTTGGACTAAGAAATTACTCTACCTTAAGGTTATTTGACCAAGATTAGGGAGTTTGGTCAAATTTATTCACTAGCTAGCCTATATACTTGGCCAAGATTAAACAGTTAGACAAGCTTATTCATTAATCCTATCAACATCAATTTAAAAGGACTTGGCCATGCTTACATTGTATGGATCA
This sequence comes from Picea mariana, assembly GCA_032191745.1. Classification (NCBI taxonomy): domain Eukaryota; kingdom Viridiplantae; phylum Streptophyta; class Pinopsida; order Pinales; family Pinaceae; genus Picea; species Picea mariana. The sequence continues at coordinate 38,576 of JASDQU010438516.1, forward strand.
AGCCATTGTTATTGCATGGGGATTTATTTAATTTCTTTTATGCCCTCACTTATTCTTTTCTCATTTTCTTTTTCTTTCTTTTTCTTTTCTTTTTTCTTTTATTTTTCTTTTCTTTTCTTTCTTTTTTAGAATGTAGTAGTCTCTGCAAGTCAAAAACACCAAAGGGACAAAAATACAATCAACAATTGATCCTATAAATTATAGGGTTATAACAGGGCCCTCGGAGTAATAAACCCTATTTCGTTGGTCTTGGTGTAAACTATCAACTGTCCCCCCTCTTATTTTGTATAGTAGGTGGTACCATAGAGGCCATAATATTTTAGACTTCCTACATAAGGTGACAGCACTGGGAGGGTAGTGTTGTACCTGGGATCGATGTTGGGTAGACTCACATGGACTCCTTGGACCATTTCACACTTCTCGGTGAAGTAACTTGCACCGGGGCTTTAGTTCTTCAAGAAGTTTGTCAACTTAATGTTCCCATCTACCGAAACTTGCCCCCTTCATGCATCGATTCTGTGATGTTGGATTCCATCACCAACTAGCGCTTCTTTTTGAGAAGGTTTGTTTGCATGCTTAACTCCTAGATTAATTAGTGTGTGTTGTTTTTTCTCCTTAGTTGGCCTTAGGATTGAGTTTGTGTCTAATGGCATTATTTTTAGGTTAATTCCTCATTTGATCAATACAAAATATGGATACAATTAAAATAAAAGGTGATAAAGAGGTAATAAATAGCTCATACCTAACTTACGTCTTATAATTCTCCAACATTGTTCCTTACACTTAGTGAAACAAACACCAAATGGAATGGTTTACACAAGGTCAATGGAGAATGTTATTGGAAAATTCAAAATATTATCATAAAACCACATATCACAATCGATGAAAAAAACAACTTCTGAAACCCATATTATCATAAACGAGTTATCAAAATCAATGAAAAAAACAAAATCCTAGGGGTCGGAACCAGGAGTGAGGGGTGCTCTAGCTAAAATCCTATGCTAGGAATCCAACAAGGATGATGGTTCCTCAATCCAAGTCTCAATTTTCATTTTATGCCAAGTTCTAAGTCACATCCCAAAGAATTTGAGAGAGTCTTGGCCAATTCCCGCTCAGGGCATAAAAGACTAACAAAGCAACATTTTTAAGTTCTGTGAGATGTTCCAAGCTTGTTTAGGCATGGAATAGGTGACCAAATTATCCATTCACTCCTGAGGAATTGTTTCGTAAATTTGACCCTTAACCAATTGTTGCATTGCTTCAAACTGAGAAAAACACTAGTTTTTGAAATCAATGATTAAAGCAACTTCCGAGGCATGGAACTCATGAGTGAGGGGTGATATAGATGAAATTATATCCTAGGAATCTATTAGATTCGAGGGCTCCTCAATCTGAATCTTGATATTCGTTATATGCCTAGTTGCAAGTTGCATCCCAAACCATTTCATGGACTTATTAATGGTCTGTAAATTCCCAGAGGTTGTCATGGTAGAAGAAATTTACAAGAGGTAACTTTATCCAACCACTTCGAAACTAGAATCTAGCCCTACCAGTTTTAGAGAGGGATCTGTCTGTATGATTTAGCTATGTTTTAACTTAAATATATTAGGCTAGTTATATAAAATAAGATTGACTGGTTTGTTGTTTTTGTTAAGTTGGTTGAAGGATATTTACACATCCATTGGGCTATGGGGTCTGTATTATAAAGATAGAAATCTAAACTAGAAACAAAAGATTCTTTCACAGGGCAAGATAATGCATTCATTGGATTCTTTAGTAATAAAGTGATGAATAGCAAAAAAGATGGGAATATCAATTAAAATGAAGAAGCATTTAAGAATTTCTTCACTGTAATATTAAAAGATAAACATTAAAAACTTTCAAAGTAGGAAAACACGGTATACAAAGATAAATCCTACAACATGTGTTACTTTTAAAAGATTAGATTAGAGCACAATATGACAACTAAGCAAGAAGAACATTTAACATAGAAAATAAAACATCACCAATGAATAACACACGAGAATCCTATGAAACGTCTCTTTATATTACTGGAAGATCTCTTGATAAAAATTACAGTCTTTGTAGCTTGCAGGGTGTAAATATCAACCCTCAATACTTCAAAGTTTGAAGTATTTATAATAAAAAATACATACGATCTTGTCATTAAAGATCAGGACGTGGCAAATGTGAATTTAGCTAACTAACTTAACAAGATACACAAATTTAGGAAACTGCTTGATGATGTGTTGAAACTTCATGTTGATTTCTGGGGTGAACCGTTGGTGAGGCCTCTGCACAACCTCGTGTGACTTGATAGCTAACTAGGATTGGACACCTCATCGACTACTCGATCAGATTGCAAAGCTCTTCCCATCGAAGGTTATTGGGAACGCTAACTTTGAGTAATCTTCGGTATACTTCATCCATCTCTGTGTACTTGGAAAAAGTTGGCTTGATGATGAAGATGTACTAGATCTCATGTTGTATATTGATGTCTAACTATAAAGCATCTAAGAATACCTTGCTCATGATACTGCCTTGTATTCCTAAGAATTTTGAGCTATCCTTAGCCACAATGGTTAGTTTCTTTTTGTAATTGGAAAGCATCATTAACTTGCCATTTATCACTCTCAAACCATGAAGGCCTTTCTTCTGTAGAGCTTCAATCTTGCTGAAAAATATTTGCACTCTTGAGTCCATGGTCTGGACCTTTTCCTTCAGCTGTAGCATCAACCCTCTCTTGGCCAGGACCCTATTGACCTCAAGGATGGTCTCTGTCCTATCTTCAATCTTAAACTCCTCTAGCTCCTCTCTGGTTTTGGAATTCAGAGATTTGATGATCTCAGCAGCTTCTATGGGCATCTCTCCCAGTTCTGCTCTTCTCTTCTCGATAGCCTGTTGACTTCTTTGCACCATCTTTTTTTTCTCAAACATGATTTGTATCATCGACCATATTTCATTCATGGACTTGGTGATATCCATCCAAACACTTTATTTGACCTCAGAAAGTGTTTTTCCCAACACTGTTTGCTTTTGAAGCTGTTGCAATTCCTGCTTAAGATTGTTTGAAGTTTGTTTCTCCTTGTATTAGCTGGTTTGGAAGGAAGATTTGAGTTCCTAAATGTTCTCAATCTCCTTTCTAAGTCTGCTAATATCTGTCTCTTGCAAATTCATCTCTTCCATGAATTTATCTAGTTCAATTGTTTTCTCCAGAGCTGTCAGTGGAGTTGCCGAGGGAATTTCTACTACAGACATTGTGCTTACTCCTGTGAGTGGAATTGTGCTCAGTGGAATTACTTTCATGGGCTTTAATTGTTGCTTCTCTTTCACTAATGTTTCCAATTCCACTTCCATTTCCTTCAACTATGCATTCTGCTCCATGGTCATCTTGAGCATCTCGTCCTTTTCCCCTTCTATCTCCGCTATTTCCTTTTCCTGTGAATCTTCTGTTGGTGGCAGTTTCAACTGTTTCCTCAGAGATGCAATATCGACATTTTTCTTTTTGAGCATCTCCTCATATGCTTTCACATTCAAGGGATCATATCCAATCTTGAAAATCAGTTCTTCCAATGTCTTAATCCTGTTATCCTTGGAAAAGGATGATATTTTTTCTAACTTCAGCTATGTCTGGACATTTCTCAGAGATACCTGTAACTTGGAGGAAGCAGTAGAGGCATGTGCCAATGTGGAGAAAACCATTTCTTCAGTTTTCTTGTGCAAATCCATTTGATTAGTTGGATGCACATCTTTAGTCTGAAATTCAAATGTTGCCCTTTTGTAATCGGTGATTAATTTCAGGTCTGGCACCTTTGCTTTCAGAAATGCCATGTGCATTCTACCCTTCTTAGTGTTGAATGTAGACAACAGTCTCTGTTGTGCAGTTGATGTTTTCTTATAGAACTGAGCATACGTGCTACTAGTCAGCGTCTGATTTTTCTTTTTGATTAGATAATACTTCTCAAAAATACTCAATTTTGGTCTTGTTTTGCTCGGTTGGATGACTAGTGGAGTATTTGTAGGCTTCTTGGGCAACACTGTAGTCATGATTTGTTTGTTGCTTGTACTGAAGAGAAAATGATCAACCTCCATAGTTGTAGTGGATTGAATTCCCTTTTCACCAGCTGTGTCAGGTGCCTGACTGATTTTTGGCCTCTTGGTGTGTAATTGGAACTCTTCAGATGATACTTTGATGGGAGTTGAATTGTCCTTCTTGGGCCTTTTCTCCTTGAGAACTTGTGGTGTAGTCATCTGTGAGATAGTGATTGAAAGGTCCTGCTATTCTGTCTCCACCAGGGTGTTTGGCTCCCATTCTGTCTGGTTGGTGAACTTCTCTATCTTAGTCCTGGATGTATGAACATATGGGATATTCTTGATTTTAATCCTCATCTCTGAAATTATCCTACAGGGGTCATAATGCCATATGAAGCTAACAAAAAACTTCATCTCCTTTAACAATCTATCTGCTTCCTCCCCAGTGACTCGGCTATTGCAGATGAAAGACCCAATATGCCCTTTGATTGTGAGTTGTTGCTTCTTCTTCAGAGACATGAAATGAATTTCGTCTGAGTTGATCATCTACCTTATGTACTCCAGGGAAAATATCCTCATGGATAGATATTTGGGTAACTTGTATGGATCCAATTCGCACCCATACACTCTGATCTTTGTGTGGTCCTAGTACAGGTACTAGTCTCCCATTTTTGCAAGGTTTGAAAGGTGTAAGATCCTCTGAATTTCCCCATTTATTCTCGGCTCAGGTCTGCCATGGAGCATGCTCACCACGGGATGGTAGAATTAATCGATAAATTGTTTGAAGATAAATTATATAGAGTTGTGTCTGAGTAGCAAAGTCCACGCTATCACCGCCTGTGGCCTCAAATCCTTGTCCATCTTCTGCATTGAAAAGGAAAATGTGTCCGCTTGAAAGAATATGAACATGTAAGCCAGTATTGAGGAATACCGGAACATGCCTTATGTGGCAAAGTTTGAGAATTGCTCATGAATGTTGTCTGCCGGGAAGGAGTTGTAGTCGAACTGAGTGGTGGATTTCTCATCTATGGAGAAGATGGATAGGAAACCCAGTATGGGTTCATCCACCCATTGATCCAAAAAATACCCAAGCAGGGCACAAAGTGATGAGATGACTTGGTTTTCCTTCACTAAGAATAGGGATGAAGGATATGGGGGATTTGTAGTGGGGAGTTGAGGAGACCGTGGGAGAAAAAGATTGAAAATATGAGCTCTTTGGGGAAATGATAATTTCTGGTATAGTTCGTTGATGATTTCAAGGCTGAATGGTGAGGCGGCTTCAGCTCTGTGTATTTGCATCATCTGATCAATGGCTTGTGGTGTGATGAAGAATAGAGTTTCTCCAGACAAAGAAACTATGGCTTTTTGGTCAGGGAGGTAGTGATCTTGGTATTTGGGGGCGAATTCGGAGAAATGGAGAACTTGGGGGAAAACATACAGGGGAAGGTTTGACTCCCAGTGGCTGATTTCATCACTCTGGTCCAAGAAAATGTCCTTTAGCCGTGACTTTAAATCTGTGAAGTCGAACTCGCATCTAGTGTCTGTGATTAAATGGTCTTTGTCAGCCAGATGGATCTTGTCGAGGTCGATAAGAGGTGGGAGGAAAGGATTCTCCTCGGCCTCTGCTTTGTTTGATTTTGGTGCCATCACTATAACAATACCTGCAAGTAAAATAAAAAGGTTAGCGGGGATGATGGTGGCGTTGGGTGACTGACTGTAACGAAGAGGAAAAAAGGGAAAACATTCTCTGGTACAGTGACGAGGTGAAAAATGAGGGAAAGAAGGGTGAAAGTAGTTTTTGAGAAAACGGATACCCATTGGGCGCGAGAGACAGGTCAACTGGTTAACAGATAGGTTAGCCAATAATAAATGGCCAACGGGTCGTTTAGAGCATGAAATGCCAGGTGAAAATGACTGGAGAATATGGCTGGGCGATGTGGCAGGAGTTGATTGGGGAGTAACCATGGTGAGAGGACTTGTAAAGGGAGAACAAGGGGAATGGACTGATAGAGTAATGAGACGTGACCTCTAGGGGAAAAACGTGGATAATGACGTCATGGGGCGACAAGGTATGTCATACCTTGGGAGGTGGTGGGAGTCTGACCCAGTAGATTCCTACCACGTAG